>CAAKHC010019148.1:28997-61242 GCA_901007825.1 Macroramphosus scolopax | reverse complement strand
CCCCTTAAACTTGCTTTCTATTAGGACAGAGCAGGCCGAGGCTTTAGTCTCCCAACTGCTCCCTCTGATCGTACAGTGGTTGGGATCAGCCACTTCCTCCCACTGGAGCTCCCCCACCAGGGAAAACAGGACACAGATCAGATGAGACAGCTAATTCAATTTACAGCTATCTGTTATTATATATGAGACAGATGTGGCAGTGTGTGCGTGTGTGCGTGTGTGCGTGTGTGTGTGTATGTGTGTGTGTGTGTGTGTGTGTGTGTGTGTGTGTCTGCGTGTGTCTGTGTGTGTGTGTGATAGGGGACAGTTCAGATCAAAGTTGGTGTTCCTATCCATAGGGCGCCTTTATTACCGATATCCTTCCGCCCTCGCTCATAACTCCTCAGCCGGCTCATTTCAGGCTCCCTTACAGCTATCAGCCGGACGAAGCAGCACAGAAAGTGCATACACACACGGACACACACACACACACACACACACACACACACACACACACACACACACACGAGCACAGGGGGGAAGAGCTCTGCTCAGCGTCAGTAGAAGAACAGCTGTGGATGCAGAGCAGTAAGGGAGCCGTAAGTTAGAGCAGAGCAGCAGGTGACCATGAAGTCACCGCAGCGTACGGAGCAGATGGAGGGGAAGGGAGTTAAATACAGGAGTGACTGAGTAGTAATGTCCGGTTAACAACGGATATACACTAATCATTGAATTAAGGCGTGTTGCCATAGGTGTATCAAACCAAGCACCGAGCCTCGTCTGCCTTTACAGACATTTGTGAAAGAACGGGTCCTTCTGAAGAGCTCACTGGATTCAAACGTCGTACTGTAATAGGACGCTACTGGTGCAACTTTATCTAACCGAGGCTTTAGAACCCTCTAACTTGCAGACACTGAACAGCTCCATCGGTGTGAATGAGTTCAGTGCCTTTCTTTAGGGCATCTTTACATTAGTTGTGGAGAGATGAAGAGGTGAAAGCCGAGGATGATGAATGGAAACTGCAGTGGACAGTATCACTGCCGGCATACAGAGCAAAAGCTAACGCGTGTGTAATTTACGACACTCTGTCCGTCAATTTTCTCCAAACTCCAAACAACCCTCAACAAAGACACTTACCACTGTTTACGATTACTGTAACAGTGAGAACTAAAGCCGTATGCACAAATTCCATAATAAATATGTGGTAAGAATTTGATTTAGTGTCCCCTGACAGTTTTATTGCAGGACTTCAAATTACTGCAAGAGTTTGTCTGATGGAATTTAAACATGTTAGAGGGTAATATTCAATCTACGCCATGGACTCTGATGTTTAAGTCTGTTGTTAAATCTTAGGGATATACTGTCTTTCGTTCCATTATAAGCCAGACAGATTTATGCTTTCAAAGAAATAGTTCCATTCCACTGTCGTGTGTTTATGACGGAGCGAGAGCAAGGAGCCGATTAGCTTAGCTTAGCATATCATATATATACTGGTAGAAGGGGGGAACATTACTGGCTCTGGCTCCAGAGTTAATGTACAGTGGAATCAATCCTCATGTCTTATTGTCAGCAAGAAACATCATTAATGTTCTGCCAAAATAACCAAGATTGTTTCCTCTAAAAAATCCTCCTCCTGGCACCTTAAACTAAAATTATACACTTTAAGGAAAAGTTCTACCAGGATGACTCATAATAGCTGTGATCGCTGTGCGAACACGTCACTACGAAGGCTCCTGTTCCACATCATAAATTACATATAATAGTAGATTGAGGCAGCTTTAAACTACCTGGCCTCACTCACCTCTTCTGCTTTCAGTACGCTGACTTTGACGTCCCCCTTCGTCAGGGGTTGGGCTCCTCGCCGGTTGCCAGCTTCTGGTCGGGAGACCTTAACTCCGAGACTGTCATTGTCATCCGTGTCATGTTACCTTATAATCAGACAACCTAATCAGGAATCTTTTAAAATATGACTGCTTCCTGGGTCTTTCTAGTAGAGCTGCACTGATTCGTAGGTTCAATTATAAATATCATGTTTCGTGTTTTCTCTCGCCACACTTTGAAATCACTAACTGAATCAAGAATTCAAACCGGCAACATCGTAATGTAAATAGGTTGATATGTTCTAACCTAATCAGGTTATGTGGTTTTCCATTCATTTCATAAAACAACTAGGTTTCCTCTTCTTTTATGAAGGAAGTTGTATCGTATTAAAGGCAGAAGACATAAATCACTCTGATTGGTTTTGAGACCTGACCTCACGCAGCTGTCTGCGGTTTGTATTTTTAGTTTTTGTTTTTGGCATCTCTCTTTAATTCACTTTTCAACACTCACTTGCAGTAAAATATATGTCTGTGTGATGCAGCATGTGTCTACTACAATGACATCTGGTAATATGTGCAGCTTGGGTTTCTTGTTCTCCCAGTGTAACATTGTTTTAACAGCTGTGTAAGACATCATGCAAAAGGAGGACAGACATAGCACATGTGTTTTATAGCTTTTGTGACAATGTTTTTTTTATTGTCTCCATCCTATTTCCTGCTCCTCTCATGTTTTTCATCCTCTTACCTCGCCTCATTATCTCCCATCTATCTCTTTCTTCTCTGTCTCGTCTGTCCCCCTCCCAGACCTTGCAGATAACCTGGCGATGGACGACTTTACATTTCAGGAGCAGCTGCTGACCCCTCGGTCGGCGACAGGTGGGGTCGGAGGCGTCTCCTCACCTGCGGCACCGCTGTGGAGGAACTACCTGGTCCCGGCGCTGCCTGTGACGCTTGCCCTCCGTCTGCTCCGTCACCACTGACCGCATGTTCTATGAACTTACAGTCCCCATCAACTCTATACTTTAGGATTGATGCAAACTCTGTGGAACATGACAAACTTTTTAAAAGCCCTGGTTCCCAGTTGTTGAGAATAAAACCTGCGCATGAACAACAGAAAATGAGAATTCTCTTTATCTGTCTCAACAACAAACTGTTTTGTTTTAATCAAAACCTTTTCGAAATCACTGGATGTTCTCAACAAACCTATTAAAGCACACTTCATGTAGATAAGAAACTTACCGTCTGGTTCACGCTCACTATGGTTGTTACAAAGATGGTGCCCAGCAGCACCCGTCTCCCGTCCTCTAATAATGACCTCTAAGCCCTCGTCATTAGAGAGCGTTGTCTTTGCAAGTGAGGAGCTACTTGGACCTTTTTAAAATGCTCCCACTCCCAATCTGTGCCCAATTATTGGCCAGCAGGAATAACATGAGAGAAGAAGATGTCGCCCTTCAACAGCGACGAATGAACTTCTGCCATTACCGAGGTGAAACCTGCTATAATGAAGCACAGAACCTTAAGACGCTTAAATCTCTCTTGTTTCTTTCTCTCATTGTATCTGTCCTAGTGATAGCTAAATTATTTCAGACTGATTCCTTCATATGTTCTCACTCCAACCTTTCAGTAGATGCTCTGTGATGAAAAACATTCAAGGGCTATCAAGTGGGAGTCTCCAAAAACAACCGGATAACTGTACATATGTTGATTTGCAAAAATTGGCAAACTTTCAATAGGAAATTTGTTTTTACGGCTTGAATTATTGTCTGGACTGTGAAACAATGCTGCAAATTTTAGCTTGTTCTTTTGCACAGTGGGTATAGTGGGGATTATTATGAAATATAAAAATGTATAAAATTGTGTGTAAATTGATTTTAATTCGTTGGTTTGCATTTGTATACATCGATGTTTGACCTGTATTATTTATTTGATGTTGCTTATTAAACCAGGAGTCCAATTTTCTATTGTTTGGCTTTGTTTGAATTCCAACATTAACTGCAGTGAGTTTCCATCTCCTTTCGCCGTTTAGACAAGAGATCAGATGTGTGGCGACCCAGATGACTTCCCAGCGATGAGTGGAGCCTCTGCTTATCTCAAACCATTTTACTGGTCTCAGTAGGAAATGTAGAGGTGTAACTTAAAACAATAACAATGGTCCTGCTCTATTAAGGCGTGATAGTCAATCAGTGAATCAGAATACAGAGGAGGTGTAAGTGTGTAAGTCTATATTATAGAGTGAAGTATAGTCGATTTGTTTTTCACGTGAATAGTCAGAAGTCTGGGGACAAACAAGCAGACTGAGTGTGCTGCTGATCTCAACACAGGAGACGTGAAGGGACACCTGATGAACCAGAAATAATAACCTTGGTCTTTATTGTAATTATATAATAAATCTGGATATAATCAGCATGGCAATTATAAAGAGTTTTACATGAGTGTAGGTTTATTTGTCTATTTCCCAATGAGAAACTGCGATGTCAAAAGCAGCAACTCACATAAATAACAGAAGATCAGAGTGAACATGCAGCATTGGTTCCCCAGACTTCCACTCACATGAAAACTTAACCTTGGTTTAAAATATTTAAAATGCATCATTTTATTTTGTCATCTCTGAAATCACCTCTGTGGACTGAAAGTTATAGTCAGTTGTACTTCTGACTCATGTACCGTTACACAGTCCTATACTGCAACCAGAAAATAGAAACACAGGCAGGATTTTCAGCCTGAACCCTAAAGAATGAACTGGAGTTCTTTTGGTTGTTTACTTTTCTCTTGTGTAACAGGTCAAGCGTATGAGTTCATGTCAAGGTTTTTCCATTGCGGAAATATAGACATCCATGTCAAAATAAATTCTGCGATCTAACACATCACCAGAGAATGTTAGGCTTTGGTGTCAGTTCTACTGTATCAAAGAACAGAGGCTTATTCCTTCTCTTTGCACAGCTTTTAACAATCAGGAGAGCGATCCATTGTACAAACAGCAAATGCCCGTCTGTACACCAGCACGCACCTCAGTGGACCAGATTGCAATGCATCTACAAGACTTGTGTTTGGTAAATGGGTTTGATTTCGGCTCTAAGTCCACTGACAGTAACTCACAATTGAGTCTTGTTCCATTTCCTGATGAACTCATGTCACGAGGTTTTACACTTGTGTCACAGTTTGTGTGATAAAATAAATAATTTTAATCAGAATTTAACAAATAATAATTTCAACAATTACGATTCCCATCAGTCTTAGCTCTTGACACTTGCAAACTATACCGGTGACGTGATGTTGTTGTTTGTAGAATATTAAGACCACCTTTAGTGAACACTACATTACAGAAGCCTGCTACCAGACCGCTGCAACGTCACCCACATCTTTGGATTGGTTGGGTGATTTGTGTATGTGTGGTGTTATTCCCATTCACTTCTGTGTCCGCAGGTAACAGAAACACTTGATCAATCAGAGCTAAGTAGGTGGGATTTTATATTTCCCTGGCTGCTCCTATATATCTAGCTGTGTAGTATAGCTACTGAAACAACAAAAAAACAATTGTGAGCGTTGTGGATGGGATTGACCCAGCTCTACAAGTCAACAACAAGACAGAACAACATTTTAGGGAATGTGAAAAACGCTGTTAGTATTGACAGAAAAAGGTAGGTATCATATACAGAACGGGTGTAAATAAGCAACATCTGGTGGAATAGAATGTTGCACTTCCATCTTTAAATAGAAAATAAAACGTGTATTTCAGTTATCCTGACAGAACCGTGTGAGGAGGTGAGTTTCAACAGTTACCTGGTTCTGGCTGCTCTTATGGCAAACACTCTGGAGGCAAAGTGATTCTGGGAATTGTAGTAAATCATAATCTGAGGTAGCCCTGACAGAGGTGAGTAAAGTGAGTTAACCAAAAACAAAACTGAATCATCAGAAAATACCTTCTGAAACACAGTGAACATCACAGATTTGAGGATTCAGGTGTATTTTTCCGTAAGTGGAAAACCATATGAAAGAGATAATGTATGTCGCAGACGTTATGAATGGGACACACATTGTTGCAAATACTTTATGTGCTTCCACTCCAAAGCCCTTCATGAATCTCGGATCCCATGTGTCTCTGGACTGTAGTTCTTTGAAATCTTAAAGCAGCATGTGAATTACGAGTGTTCCTCCTTGGATCCGTGTTTCTCACTCCCGGAAGATGATCTCCTCCGTTCCCCCTATTATACTTTGAGGACCATTATTTTACCCCCGAAGTCGCCATAACCAGGTAACAGACACACGCCCGAGGCAACAATGAAGAGAGGTTCATTAAATCTAATTGTTTGTGTTTCGCCTCCACCTTTAAAAAGCCTGTCTACTTTCCTAACAAGGCCAATCACTCACACCTCCACACGTAACACGCCTGTCACTGCAAACACACTTCAAAATCCTTTTCTGTGTCCCGGCACTCTGCTGTAACTTTTCACACCCACGCACCCTCAGCTCCCCAGATCCAGATAAAAACGCCATTGTCATCCAGCTGTGCTTTTCTCTCGAGAACTGGACGGAGGCTTTTAAGATGGAAAAGAGAAGCTGATTATGAGGAGATGAGCAAATGCTGGCTGCAGGGAGAACAGCAGCCACCCCAGGATGGGGGGTTATACTCTGAATGCTAATGTGAGTCTGGAGAAAGGGCAAACAGGCCTATTGAAATGCAGAGTTCACATGTTTTCTTAGGGTAATATTGGGGCAATGTTGAAACAGCACGCATTATGGGAGTGAAAGGTCAATTTGATGTTAGTCAGCAGGAACAGTGAGAAGAGCTGACTATCAGGAATTGTTGCATTTTCTGCCTGAGTGATTGCCTCCCTATGAATATGGATTTCAGCACTATTTCATGGTCACACAAAGATGCCTGGGCTTGGGTACCTTTACAAGGGGTCATCAAACTGTGCATATAAATCAAAATAACATTATAATTCAGGTGCTTAATGTGTTTAAGGGATCCACAGTCCAGTCAAATTTGAGCCAAGCTGGATGCTGAAATTCCTCTGCCAGAGAGAAACGCTTGAGACATGTCACGTCTTTCAAAGCTCATTCATGTGTAATTACCATGGCACTGGACCATTTTCTTACCTTTTGTTGGCCTATTAAGAGGAGCACCGGGCCCACGCTCTCCCATGAACACAGCTCCAGCATCCTGCTCCTCAGCAACCCCTGGTTTCCCCTGCCTCAGCCACAGTTACATAGAATGAATGGAGTCGCCTCAGGAATGTGGACACAAAAGGAGGAATGTCATTCTGCTGAGTGCTACCCCCCAAACCAATGGACGTGTGCGCACACACACCCCACAAGTCCAGGCATGTTTAAACGCAGGGGGTAGAAAGCTTTATTGGGAACTTTTTCTTTTAATTAAGCAACTTTCTTACAGCTTGGGACTGCATGCTACAGTTGTTAAGCAATTGTTTATGAGGAATTTGGAAGAGTTTTGACTTTTTACCCTTAATTGATTCCTTCTTCTATATATCTTATCAAGTGTGAAAACAGCAGTGTTAAATCCTCCTTTTCTATTTGCCATTGTCACAAAAAAAAACAACAAGTTGATAGGAGGGCAGGGGTTAGAGGCCTCACTGCAGATAAACTTCCGAGAACGGAAAAAACACCGGTGCAAAATATGTAAAAGAAATATGGAGGAAGAGGTGGACAGATGTTCTCGGCGAGTAGAGGAAGGGGATATAGAGGATATTAAGTAGGCCTATCTGTTGAGCAGATGACATCCGTTTCAATGTGAAGTTAAGTATTACCAATTGGAGAGACAAAGTTTAAGGACAAATATGCAGAGATTTGGCCTATGTTGCTTGAAGTCCGAGCTATTTTTGCAACCGTGTACTGTATTTCCCTTTATTTCTCCTTTAGGTTCGTTTGTCTCAGTCTGTTTCAATACTGTATTTTGACAATTTCATAAATCTCCCATCGATTTCTGTCATCTCAGTCCTCTGACAGAGCTAATGCTTCCAGCAGAACATTTACTTCAGTTAACAACACTGGAGGCACTTTGGGAGGCAGGCAGCTGTATATATGAAACACAAGCGTCCCATTGCTAACAGGACACAGCCTGACCTGTGTTTGGACAAGGAGCCTGTAATTATGACTCCATGGTTACTGTCACACAAGCCAGATTTTAATCCCAGGGTTTTAAACAAATCAAGATGTAGTGAATCACAGATCGGAACTGTACCGTAACACCTTTGCACAAGATTGCCCTGAGTGCCATCTGTCATGCGGTAAAAAGCATGACATGAAAATAAAAAATATGCAAGGCATCTTCCCAATATGAGGTTGGTGGGCCCCCACAGGGTCCCCGGGTTGTTTCCAAGGGATCCACAACGAAGCAAGAGAAAAAATGATCTTCACTAATTATTTCACTTATTTTACATTATGGGACAGTGACAGACACATATAGGATTGTTTAGTTCTCCTCCGCAACACTAAAACTGATGAGACAGCCCTCTTTCAAACCTAGGTACTGTGGGGGTCTGATAGCAATACAAGTGGTTTGGGATCTGAATGATTTTGGGATCCAATGTTTCTTCTCTTTGTGTGATGGGTACCCACAGATCAGTAATGTGCCACAGTGCAGCTCCACCTACTGCTCCAGTCCTGATTTTCAAGACTGGTAACCACTAGTCCAGACGCTACAGGAGGAGAGTGATCCAGGTTTGGGAGGGCCTGCTCCTCCACGCTCCACCCCTGGTGTTCCTGCTTTCCAGGTCTTTGTCCCCGGAACTTGCACTCTCTCCTGGGTGTCCACCAGGGCTTTCTGCTGCTCGCATCTGGATCCCAGTAGGACCAGCGTACAGTCCAGTGTCCTGCCCTACAGAAACCTCGGCCTCCTCAAGTCTGGACAGAAAGAAGAAAAGAAAGAAGTAAACATCTCTCTAACGTCTGCTCTCCTCCCGTGGTTATTACTTTCGTCGAAACTGCGGAGCCTAACGTATTTCTGAGATTCTTGCCTCCAGTCGAAAAAGTTTTTACATGTTGTAAAACTTCCGTTAGTTCGCTCCTTCGTGTTTTTTTCGATTGCGCCTGGAACTCGACTTTTTTCATAGATAATCTGGCTTTCAAACGGACGAGGTTAGACATTGTTCCAGGTGATTTTCTTTGTTTTTTTTACTCCCTCGAAGTCCTTTCAGCGGTGGCCTCGGAGCTGCTGTGAATGAAGTGTCTGTCGAGCGTCTCCATGAGGAAACTAAGCGTGGGAGCCGCTGAAACTTTGTCCTAGCTTACACTCACCTGAGCGGTTATCGGCGTTTCTGCACTTTGTGGTGCTTATTTTTTAGTTTTTTGTTTGTTTGAAGCTGACACAACATGAAGACGCTGCTGCTGCTGTGTGTGGTTTGCACGCTGGTCGTGTTGTCTGTGTCGGCGACTGCAGAGCAAAAGTCGAGAAACTGCAATGACGTTCGTACAGCTTACAGCTCCAAAGGCTTCAACATCAACGATGTTCCCAACAAAGGAGTAAACGGTGAGTGTTTAAATTTACTTTTTACGTCTGTTTTAACCGTTTTAAAACTTTATCTCAGAGCAGAGGTTCTCAAAGTAGGGGCCGGGGACCCACATGGGCCTTTTGGGGATCTCCAGGTGGTCCTAAAACAGTGAGAACTTTTTAAGCTAGTAAAGTTAGCCTAAAGACTTGCCAGGGGAAGGTCATTAAAATGTCTCCAAGAGTGTGTTGTCCAGTTCTTAGCTTCAAACCTCAAGAGTTAATCTGTGTCTACAAGTGTATTAAACTTTTTCCAGATGGTTTCCTTGAAGGCTGCATATTTTTTAACACGTTTAAGAGGTATTTACCCCACAATGTATACGATACACAATTAAAACTGCTTATGGAAACATATGTTAAAACCACAGGCATGAGGGAATGTTTCCTCCAGGTAAATGTTCAGCTGCAGCGCTACACAGTGAGTTAATATCATCTTCATTTAGGAAATACTTGAAGGTAATTGTCAACAATACAGAGGTATAATCAACACAAAGTCTGCTCCCCAATCAAAGGAGCCAGGCCTCTGTTTATTTCCAAGCTTCCTTTGTAGAGGCTCCCATGGTTGTGAAGTGAAGGCTGCCCGCAGTGATTTAGGAAACTTTCCTTTGCATTGTGAACAAGGCGTTTTGATTTTTTTTTCCTCTCTGGATGAGACTGAGTTGGTGCTTTTATCATTTTAAGCACATGGTTTCCCCTTATATCTGCTGCTAGTTTGCAGGATGTAATTCACCAGTGACGACCATTCAGTAATAAATAGGAACTCTTATATGAAATGTCAGACAGAGGTGAGAAGGCAAATCAATTGACCTAATAATGAGTTTACCCAAGTAATGGAAACTTTTGTGGGTGGCTTTTACAGTGAAGGCTTGAGGGGGAGGGGTTGGGGTTTGAAATTCCACTGTGTCCTGCATACTTTAAATCCCTCCCTTCTCTCATTTCCTTTTCATTTTTATGGTCTTTAGGATAAATATGTACACTTACTCAAACCCCTGAAATCAGTCAGTTTGGTTACCTGTTGTGCATTGGCTTCACCATCTTATTTAAGATTAGAAGTTGGTCATCCTAGATTGCATCTGTCATGTTGCTGTCGCCTTTTAACCCTATTTAAATGTTGTTCCTACTGCAGGCTCCTCGCTCTGGTCTTTTTTCTCTCATTTTCTCACCTTAAACCCATGCAATGTTCATAACATTATTTCTACTGACAAGGGTGACCAACTCTTATGTGCCCTCTTTGTATTACTATTTCCTTTTGAGATTATTTAGTATGTAAGAGGGTGTTCAGATAGTTTTTTCTCTTGAGACCACAAAGGCCGACTAGAATTTGAGTTGGGCGTAACTGTCAAAGACGCTGAGAACTTATTTTTTTCTGCATTTCACACAAGTCTATAGGTCCTTTGTTTTCAGTCTGTATGTCTTTGTGATGCTAAATGTCATTGAGAGTACCCCAACATGTCTGCATTGGTCAGATTTAATTGTCTTGCATCTCTGGGTCTTGAAAGAAGGATCTGAATAAAGCCAGTTTTATTGTGCAGGTTTGTGTGCTACACACACGTGCCTTTTCCTTACAATAGATTCCTGGTGTATGTCTGGGCCTTGGGCAGGGCCGACCTCAATGAGCAGCTCTTTGTCATTGATAGAGACTGAGATAATTGATGCATAGAAAGTAACAAGGTCTACTGTCATTAAAGAGAGTTGGGGGTCTCCAGAAAGCAAAAGGTGGATACAAAAGCCTGACGCTCTTGAAATGTTTCTTGCTGCTGAGTAGAAATAGCTCCAGATGTGAGGTCTGATTGAACCTCTGTCATGTTTGTCAGAGCTTCACTTCTCCACTTTGTAAAGGACGGAGCTCCAAACATTCTCCCGTCACCATAACACAGTCTGTGTTTAAATTGAAGTTGATGTGAGGTTGCAGAAGGGGAAGGCTATTAAATCAGTGCCTACGTATATTATGATCTTAGTTTCAGCACTTGATGAATATTTCATTGGAAAAGGATGTTTCACTTAAAAAATCGTTTATTTCCTCATAAGACTAAATGATACGCTGACAATTTTTATACCACTATTTGTTAATGTTAACCGTGCAGACTTGAGTTTTAAAGAAGATATACTTAAAAAATACAGTGTTTTTCCCAGTTGTCAGAGAAGCCGTTGTTGAAGTATTTACTTCTCTTGTACTTTCATCGGACATCAGACCGGTGGAATATAAGACTTACTGGAAGGATAAAGAATAAAAACCTTGTCTTTTGCAACCGCAAACGTCTTGTGTTTTTGTTGGCAGTGTGGAGATGAGGATGTTTGTTACTCTTCCCATTACCGTCGGGCTCTGCTGAAACCAGACTTGAGATTCAATAAAGATGCTGTAATGCAGTCAAGCTAAAATGTAACCCCAGATTGCTTCATCATAGACCAAATTAAGTGATCGAGAGAAACAGCTGGCTCCGATGTTAAATTCCTTGGTGATCCCATGGTATCAATCTTTTACCACTCAAGTGGAAACAATTCAAGACCTAGATTCCACATTTCTTGTCTGTTAGATAGCTATTTGTTCAGGGCTTGTGGTTGAATACCTCAATTAAATGGAAAATAATTGATGCTTGCAGTTCTAATGATGAAAGATTAATATTGTCAGTACTCGTACATAATGTAAACAGTGGTTTGTGTCTAATATTAGGTAATGAGTAGTTATCTTGAGTTATATTTTAAAGTGATAATTAATAATCTGCCATGTCAGAGGTTACTCATTGAAGGTTCGGCGCTGCACTTCCCTTTTTTCAAGAAAATCTGTTTTGGTTTACCCTGGCAGTCATGTTTGATGTCATGCTTCAGGTATGGGACAAAGGCAGAGATCAGACATGAGAGGGTCGACTTCCCTCCCTTCAGCAGGAGTTACATCCCACGCTCATAATCAGTTCACTGCATTATGACTGAAACTCAACGTGTGCATGATGTCAACACATTGGCCTCTCAGTGTGCTAGAGGCATTCTGCAGTCTCACATTAGTCAGGTTTCCTTTCAAATACATTGCACATTTTTTTTGAAATTTGGCAAAACAAACTTAAAGCATGTTTCCATTCACTACCAGTATGCGGAAAGTTGATTAACCGGGACGAAAGCTGAGATTCTTTCTCTGTCACTCCGCCCGCATTGTCAACAGGACACTGTATCATCTCCCCATTCATGCAATCCATAACAACATCACTTTGAAGCATGTTCATAAACAGACGTTTATTGTTAGTCAAAATCCTGGTTGGCTATCTGGCGATATCTTATGCACATCAGTCATTTCTTTGAACAGCCGTCACATTTAAATACTACAAAACAAATCACCATCAGCTCAGAATCTCTGCATGTCCTGTCCTGAAGTTTTTTTATTTTAAAATGTGAGATGATGCTCACATTTTTTCACATCCTAACATATTCGAAAAAAGGTGTTTCCATTGCCTGTTAACCTCTTAAGCACGGAGCCTATTTATGACATGCCCAAAATGAATGAGTATGTCTCCACCACTACAGGGGGTGGATGAATAATCCTGTTATTAAAACAGTGTAACACCTGTGAGTTGGCTGCAGAAGTGTCAGAATCAATATAGATTGTACTGTGTCAGAGTAGATTCAGATAGAACATTGTAATAAAATGTAAATTCCAATTTCCGCCTAAAACACATTGTTTAGAGTGAAAACCTCCTTTGAATGATGGGATAATAGCCCAGAACCTCCAGGGAGCCCTACCACAATATCTGATAAGTACCCTGTGTCAGGAAAGATACAATTTTAGAGCGGTTTAGTAGAGGTAAGTTACGCAAGGCGATTTCTCTGGAACCGATTTGGTCAATTTGGGTGATTGACACCTCTATCTTACCGTCAGAGCCAATACAATCGATTGGCAGTCCCCAAATCCATGTCAACAAAGCCATTGGTCAATCGCAATGAGGCAAATACATTGTGTTTCAAAGCCAACGCCATCGCCTCCTCCACCCTCGGGTTACGGTGTGGCTTTGTAAATAAGTGACAGAGATATTGGATTAGTCATCAGCAGCAGTGTTATGCCCTCAAACAAAACTAGGTAAGACGTAATTTATGGTTATGGCTGTATAGACTGAAGTTTCTTTTTTGCTCTTCTTTGGCTGATTGGTCAGTGCGTTTTGGTCGTATAGTGATACGACTTATACCGTCGGAATCTGTGGCATCTCAGCTGTCGCATGTCGTTTGTAGGGATAACGTGAAGTAGCAAAATCGCTAGCGCCACCAATGAGCGCATGCACCGTTAGCATGTTTTTGGTTGCTGTATTTAGTATTTAGTTGCTGTTAGGCAAAAATGGTTATCATGGGCTTTTAGCTGAGTTTCTTCCCGTTAAGTGGGTATGCCGCATGAATATGTTGCTACATGTTAACATGCCCTGGGATGGTGTTTCTTGCAAGATGGTGCGTCTGCACCACCTCTTTAGCCCGATAGCGTCTGGGGGTTCGAGCTTAAGGGGCTAAGCTCCTTCATTTTTTTTTTGAAATAGGCAAAAAACACATCAAGCAAGCGCACAGTGTTTTGTAAATTGAAGTTGTTTCACATCTTGCCGTTACAATAACTACTTCATACTTCAAAATGCATGTTAAGGCACATGAAAGGAAATCCAGCTAATGTGAGGGTTCCTTCCCCGTAGCCTGGTGGCTGCATGCCCTGCCTCATTACCGTTTGGGAAATAACAGGTTGTGTTATTGCACTGACATTCAGCAGATAAGATAAGAGCAGAGAACTGGGGCACAGACACTCTGCCAGAGCTTTTAAAGCTCAAAGGCCAATATTTTAGTGGCTCTGCTCCGAATAACTGTGGCTGAGTATTTTAACACCTGTAATAATTAACTAATAAACTACCAGCCAAGTGTCTGCTTGCCTCCAAAGGTCAATCCTATAAAACCCCATAGGCCCTCTTTGTTTTATGTAAAACACTTTGCATCTCATCATTAGGAGTCACTTCTGCACTTAGTTATAAAGTCTTGGTTTCTAGTGAGTTAAAAAATGTTTGCAGTTTGGGCTAACATTTGTCCAAACCGTGTTTCTCATTGGATTGTTACTCAATAAAGGGAGCCCTGACATGCAGACATAAAGTAGTTATGTTCTGAGCCTTATTGAGTTTCACAGGGAAATAGATTCCACATCGAAAAGCAAAAGCTCATAGAAAAGGTTTATAGATATCAGAGGGCCCCTCAGTAGTCACATGAAGTCAAGATGTTGAAAGTTCACTCTGTTAACAGACTTTCTTATGTCGAAGTATATTGCCTAAAAGCATAGTTGTGTTCACAAAAAATGGGAATGGTATGCATGCTGGCGTGACTCATACTAATAAAGAATTCATTACTAACTAGTTTATACGTTAAATGTTTAAAACCATCACAAAGCATCAAATACATCTGAAGTCAGCGGTAACACCTGGGCCACACTGCCCACCGGGCATGTGCGTGATGATGACTACCTCTCTGAACTGATGCGGCTGGCTCTTGTGTTGAGTCCGCTTAGACAGCGTTTCTACTGCCGGCCTGATCACTCTGCAGTGAATATACCTTTGATAATTGCCATCAATATTAGTTTTCGTCATTAATACTTAGTGTAGAGAAGGTTAGCGGGTGCATCAAGTTGCTACCAGGAAGCAGCGTTTCGCCTGATGTTCTCTTTCATAGCTAACAGACAGAAAATCAAAATGAAGGGAAATTTTCAGATATTACTGGTTTGATCTGTGACCTACAGATCATTTCACTGTGTACTTTACCATCACTTTGAAAGTAGCTTCAGCAAATAATCGCCGTAAGGTTGCTTACATTCTAAATTCTGTAATCGAATAAACAGTTCTTAGGAAAAAAATGTTTTGTTCCCAAGTGGAATGAGTTTAATAAACTTATCTGTGAATAATTTGCAAAGAATCTGTGTGGGCTGTGAATATATTAATAATATATAAACATATATATAATAAACATCCTGCATTAAAGCCAAAGCATGCACAGTAATCTCAGTCCTGAGCCTGCAGCTTCAGAGTTTGAAACACTTATCTTCACTTGTCAGGTAAACCTTTGTTATTGAAAACAGGTGTTGTAATTAATGATTTTGAAGGTTTGCACATTCTTTTTTTTAATAGGCAAAACACAAACCCTCATTGCTTACCTCAGCTTTGTCTTGCCTGCATCAAGTTGCACAAGGACTCACAGCCAGTGCTGCTCTACGACAGTAATGCTGTAAATTTATTTCATTTTAAGGGCAGTATATGATTGATAATTAGTTTTTTAAGTCTTGCAGCTAACATTCTTCCAGGAAACAGTTGATAGGCTTATCAGTAAATAGATTGCAATCACTTGGTGAAAGTGGTCCCCCTGTGGTGGTATTCATAAACATCAGTCTAAAGCAATGATGGTGTGACGGCTCTTGTTGCTCTCTGCCCCCTGTGTGACATATCCTCGCAAGCTGTTTGGCCAGTTTCAGGATATTGGAATTTATGCATCATGAGGCTGTAGAGTTGTGGACGTGTGGCAGAGGGAGTCTGGCTCTGAGTTCCAGACGATGAGCCAGAGCGAGGGAACAAGGGCTGCTACATGTGCCTGCAAGCTCTTCGGTATCTTGCCACTCTTATCAACTTCCTGCGATCACTGCGTGGCAGATTTGAGATCAGCAGCTCTCGTGCAGCCCTGTTCTGCTCTGCCAGCAACCGCTGCCTTATCACTGGTTCAAAGCAAAGCAGTTTTATTACCAACTGCATAAAAATGTCAGGATGTATACGGAAGAAGCACTGCACCGAAACTACCTGGGGTCTTTTTCTTTGTGGACGCCAGCAGATGGCTGAAACTATATTGTTATTCTAGACCTGATTTGTTTTTTGGGTAGCCTTCCTCCTCAGCAAGTAGGACTGTGGAATGTTAAGTTTCCCCTCTTACACTCATTTAGTATGCTCTGTGTGTAGCATCAATTCAATAGCAGTGTGTGTCGACTGAGCGTCCGTAATTCCATCTCTCTGCATCTTCTACTTCGGCTCACATCCCTACAAATGGCCAAGTGAGCGACAGATCAGTGGGGGGTGGATGCTCTGTGTGGGAACAATTGAGCACCCCCTTTTAGCCCAGCCTGTCTCCCCCCTCCTTGCCACATTCCACACAGGACCACCAAGACCCGCACACAGGGAACCCTGGAGCTGGGAACACACGGCAACAAAGAGAAGGCTGGAAGGACTGACTGAGCCATGTGGAGAAAGAGGGGTATTTGACTGACAGGACAGAGTTTTGTAACAGGGAGTTGACTGTCCAGGAAAAATGGTGGGCAAGACAGGAGCCAGAGCGTGTGTGCGTGCGTGCATGTGTGTGACACAGGCTTAGGGAATCTGGGGAGGTAACTGCATGCATACATTGTGACTCATCTTAGCTCAGTCATAATGGCAAGTAGATACAGCCTGCTGCTCCTCCAACACTGAGCACATCTTTGTACCAGAAGGTTTTAACAACATTTCCATCCAAAGAAATCACAGTACATCCTTGGCATGAGTAGCCAGACCCACGGTGAGAAACCCTGATCTGACCTTGTGGTTTCCGTACTTTGACGCGAGGTAACCCCCGCAACTCCTTGTTAACACATTCTGTTCGCATACTGTTACGGTTGTAACCCCCACCTAAAAAGTCCCAGTGGACATATTTTCAGTTCAGTTTCTTATCCCCATGCGCACTATTCATCAACTCCTCCTGAGAAGTTTTGTTTCAGTTCTTTGTCTTTCTTCCCGATCTCTGGGTGATGTCCTCGTGTTCACTGTCTGTAGAGGTTTACTGATGGTAACATAACATACGTGGTAGTCTTGGTATTTAGTTTAAACATTTTGGATCAATGTGTGAACGATGTCTGATCAGCGTTTCTCTGCTCACTAGATCAGTGGATCAACTACTACACTTCCTACGTCGAGGCTTTATCTCCCCTCCATCATTCGAGTGCTCCGGTCGCTCAAGTCCTTTCTTGCAACTGCCATTTGGTGGTGTAATTTTCTTCTCCTCTGATATTTGAGCCGTTGTGCGTCTCCCTTGTGTTGATCACCTCGCCACTGGTGTCACCCTGCAAGCTGTGAGATGTGTGGCAAAGGGCCACGGGCTCTGATCCCAAACTGCAGGGGTGGAGTTTGAACCCCCTCGCCTGACACAATGAGGCTTCATTCACCCGCTGGAGTCATCTCGCGGCGTAGCTGCCTGTCAGTGAGCACGGTTGCGATGTAGGTGTAACTCAACCAAGGTTAATTGATTTTCTATGAAGCCACAGTGGCCTTGATGTCTGTGTTGATAGGAACGATCATCATTAAGATTTGTGTGGCTTGCTAGAAGCCCGTGTGGTTAGAGAGAACAGTGAGCGAGCGTATCCAGGGACTTGTTGGGTGTTTGGGCTGAAACCCCAGTGCTGGGTGCCGGCCAGACGAGCTGTAATCCCTGCTAATTACTCCCAAGGCCTACATCAAGACTCCCACTGATGAGGCCGTCACTCACACTTAGTTCACTTTTCCAAACTGCAGTTTGCATAATAGGTTTCCTCATATATATCTAATCCCTCTGTTTACTGATCGCTTTTGGATTTATTTGAATATAATTTATTTTGTTTGGTTTTTGGTTTTTATTCATCATTTTTGAAAAGTCCTTTGTTCTTTCAAACAAAAACAAAAACAATGTGATTGATGATTTGATGCTATTTGTCAAAGAAGGCCATCAAAACTGAAATTTACAACGTGAAGAAGAAAATGGCAGATGTCCTTCTGGCGGTGGGAGGAAACACCCACACATGAAAGGTTTCAATACTTTGTTAGATGATGGCGCCAAAGCTGCGGATCATTTGGTCAGTGTGTGTTCAGGCTGGTGTTTGCTGGCATTGTGTGGGGATGGTAGACAGCCTGCGAGGGGTTGAAATATTGCACATCATCGGAATGGCAAGTAGCTCTGATTCATGGACACATTCAGAACATATTATCAGCCGTGCACTGAGCCAACCCTGACTGAGGCCCATTAAACCCTCGTACAGTTCGGTTTAAACTTTCTGGTCCCTTTCACAGTCTGCGATGAGTGGTTCTCATCTCACCGCCTCGACCGGTGTCCAGTTTCCTAAGGCCCAACAGGTATATCAGAATCGTTGTTGCCCTTTTGTAGCTTTGAGCCTCTGGAAACTTGATCTTGTACCTGACCTCATTCTGCCTGGAGGGCTTCGCAGGGCCCCGTCCTACCTCAACATCTGGTGGACTTCAGCTGCTTTTGGATGTCTGTTATAAACAACGTCAAAGAGCTCCCTGTCCTAAGGTGGGGTTCGCTGGCTTTTACTGGCAGCGACGCAATGTATTGTTAGTGTGTTAATTCTTTAAAAGGCTCTCATATGTTTCAACAAAGTAGAATGTTTTGAATTATTTTTGTGGAGCTGGAGGGAGAGGTTTTGTGGTTACTTATACGCAAATGCATTGGGCCACAGAGACATTTTTTAGTGCAGCTCCTCCTCAGATAGTGGCACGGCTCTGGAGCAGTGTGTGTGGAGCACACATCTTTAAAAGGACTTATTTGTAAGCTCAACAGTAGTCCATTTCTCTGACAGCACAGCCGTGTTTGCACAGCGTCCCACGGTAAAGCACTTGGCCTTAAGTAAAGAGTGTTTTTCATCCTCTCCTTTAAAGTCTGTTTTCATTAGTTTGCCATGAGTCAGTGGAAAGACGAAGGGCTGGTGTAGAGGGACAAGCAGGAAGGTCTTAGTGACTTTCCTCTCCTCCTCCTCCTCCTCTCTTCTCTTGTAATAATTGTTCTGTGCTGTAACTTGTCCTAATCTTTTGTCTGTAAATCTTCTACCTGTCTCTGCCGATCGTAAACACAACACAATCCCGCTCTTTTCTTTCACTCCTTCACATTTGCTTGCTCATGCACACAATACGCAGAAGGTGGAATCTAGACGCACTAAATCAAACACTGCAACTCTAAAGCTCATGAAGAGGATCATAACCTGAAAGAAAGGGTGAAATATTAGACTAGTTGTTAGCTAGAATTATTGCCCTCTACTCCTCCTAACAGTTTTTAAACAGAAGATTCACAGTAAAGTAGAAAGAAAAGTTTTGATTTACTGTGTCTTTGTAATTTTTCCTCTTATGTATGAATGTGAAATGCAGACAATACTTAACACGACCTCTCATGTCAAAACCATCTGGCTGAATGGAAACATTTTGTGGGTCAAATGGCACGAACACCATTCACCAGTTGTTGCTGTGTTTAAGAAGTTGCAAAAGGTTTTGTGTGCAGCACACTATGAAACGGAACTCCCCAAATTCTATCTGACCCAGAAGTGAGCTACTTCCAGATGAAGCATGAGTTCCCCTACTGTGTTCCCATGAATCATAGTCTCCAGCTCCTTCATAGACACACAATTTGCACTAATGTTCGGAGTTCGACCTTTTTTTTTTTTAATCTAATTTCATCACTGCTTCATTGGTGTATTTCCTGACCTCTGGCAGACCGCAGTCCTTCTTGGACCAAATATTTGATGTCGTAAGATCCATGTTGTGCTATGTTGAAATTGCTTAATACACAGTGTGATGTGACATTGTTTGACAAATTAACATAACAGCCGATTAACAAGATGAACGACCTCGGAGTCCTTGGCCTTTTATCCCTTCTTATCCTTATCTCTCATTTGTATTCTCAGCCTTACTTTCAGCAGGCGTGTTTAAAGAAAATAAATACTGTCCACATAGTGGTTTTTCTGCTTTGATTATCTAGTTGTTGAGCTTAACATTTTTAGGTTAACGCCTTTACTTTACCCAGCACAGTTTAATCAACAGCCTTTAACTCCCACCTAAATTTCCACTGTCGTATCCAAAGGCTTTAGGAAAATACTCCAATGCAAAATACACAATCTTTAATCATCATGTTTGCCTCATTCTGCTTTGCATGCAGAGGTCAAAGAATCAAACGCAGTCCTCCAGACCTTTGTAGACCACGAGACATTATGTATGAAGCGTACAGCAAACGGACATTTCATGAGCCGCCTCAGAATGGTGGTTGGCCTTTTACTGACTTTTTAAATATACTCAGGGAAGTGCAGGAGCAAGTTGAAACCCTGACAAAGCAGTGACCTGGGAAGTGGTGTAGGCAGGGAGCTTTTGTGTTGGGAGACAAAGCCGGAGATGCCAGGACGGGACGGGAGAGGGAAACAGACAGAGCGAGAGGCCAGGGCAATGTTGTGGAATCTCCCCAGGGGCTTCTGGGTAAATGTTCATGGATGACAGCGTTGTGGAATGTTCACAAATGGAGAGTTTTAATTGGCCAGAGGCCCCGACTGGTTTAGTAATCCGAAATGGACTATGGTAGCAGGGGCTCGTATATATGGATGTCCTTGAGTGCTTTCATAAAACTTGGAGAAAATAACTCGCATGTTTGACAAACATGCCGCATTTTGGTCAGATGAATTATCCACAGCTAATTATCCCTGTGGAGGAGAAATCGGCTGCGTCTATATTGCTGCTACGGTACTTTTGCATAGAGAATAGTAGATGAGACATGGAGATTGCAGCTCGCTCGCCTCTGCCTCGTGCTGTGCAGTCACTGCTGGCATGCCTTTCCTTCTCATCATAGTCATGCCATGTGACAAGTACATTTTGGCAGTTTCGTGTTTTGACAGCTGTCTTGTGGAAGAGATTTTAATTCCTGATTTATTTAAGGAAACATCATTTTACTCTTACATTATCCGAAGCCCTGTGGCTGGCTGCGCAGCTGAATACATTCACTCCAGAGAGCACTCTGCTAAACCAAAACTTCCTGCCTCATAAATGGAGGGTGAGCATTGTTATAAGTGAAGTAAATCTCTCATGTGGCAAGCAGCTCTAGTGTTTCCTGAGCTCGCCACTACTGCGACGCTTCCTGCCCGTGGATCCTGTTATTTATGGAGGCTACTGATGCATTAACCTCCAACACTTCTGGGTGATGCTGAATCACCGATCGATTCAGCACATGTTTCACTCATCATGTGACTGATGACTGCTTGACCACATGCCAAGTGACAATCTACTGAGTCAGGCAAGAAAAGAATGACCATCGTTACCGCACCAGTTAATGCAAAGTCAGCAGTAATGCATCCACCCTTCTCTTTATATGATGGTCTGAATTTATTGATTTCTGTTTCTGCTTTTGAAGGTAAAAGTTTAACCGATTGCTTTGGTAAAAAAAAAAAAAAAGAAGAAATCCTACAATTTTTCTGAAACATTTTAGTATGTAACTTTAAGTGTTAAAGGCCGTCGTCCAGTTCACCTTTATCTTCTATAGGCTAATAATGAGAGCAGTCATGGGACGACTGGAGCCGTGTACTAAAAATGGATTCCCAGTCCTTGCGAGGGTCAGCAGATCTGCAGTATGTGTTGTGGAACAACTGGCTTTATACCAGATCTCCGGGGGAATGCAGTCAAGCTGAGAGCAGATCGATGGATATCTTTCCAAACACGCGGCCCTTCCTAAGCTGCGCTAACACGAGTGGAAGATACTGATACTTAGGTTTCATACGAAGGTCCTGAACATTTGAATGTCCTTCAAAATACCTTTTCCAATATAACCCAGTTTAAACATTCACCATATCAACTTAAACTGTAGATTCTGTCCTTCGGGCTTTGGGTTCAGTTATGCTTGGAGACGTTTAGCGGCAGTCAAGTGAAACACTTAACATAAAGCAAAGTAATGGATAAGGTTTGGCTTTGCTACCCGCCATTATGTTTAAATACTTGAGTCTGATTCAGAAGTCCCCTGCCAGCACATTCTGGCTCTCTTGGAATTTGTTCATAAAGTAAGAGCTGAAAATCATTATTGGTTTGGCCAAAACCCCTATAAACATGTCGTTACACTATTTTTGTGTAGAGACAGAGTAGGTGAAAGTCCCTGATTACCTCCATATGAACAGCCATGTCTCTAACGATGGTTTCCATTTGCAGGTTCGTGCTGTTCAATAATTCCTCCCTTTGCGGTCATTCGGCCTCAGCTCTTGAGTGCACCCGTGTTTGCAGGATATTAGTGTGTACGAAAGATGTAATATGTGGATGATGATACATTTATTTTGGCTTTCAAGAAATACAATTCTTTTTGTTTTTTTCATGCAGCCTTTGAAAAGCTGATATCCAAACACATCCATCACTTTTACAGTCTATTCGGCCTTGTGACAACATGTTTGTGATACTTCTGCCCTGCAGTTTTCACTAAAGTACAATAGAAGTCATTGTTTATTCCTGCACACTCGGTCGGAACTCCACATATGACTGTATTGTAGTGATAACGTTTTTTTCTTCTGTTCTCCCACGAAGTGATATAAGAAAATAGATTTTCCTTGTAGGCTTAATTCTGCTGTGTTTATACAATGTATTAGAATTTTAGATCTTTTTTGACTTGACATGACATTGTTTAAGTTCTACTTGTGGACTGTGAAAGGCTTTACCCTCAGCACATCTGTAAAGGTGACTGTTAGGTTGTATTTAGGACACCCCTGTTCTGGCTGCTGAGAGCAGAGTTTGGAAAATCTGGATGTGGAAAGTGAACAAGATGCACTTTTTTTCCCTCCTTCAACTACTGCTGGCATGATGCCCTCGAGCAAGAGTCTGCGGTTGTATTGAGCAGCAGCCTGATGTTAATGTGTGGACGTTTGTAACCTTTCCTCCCAGTGAAGCTTCTCCTCCAGGTTGGAAATCTCGCCTGGTTAAAGGATTTCTTGTAATATTCCGGGAAATAACATATCATACCTCAGGACTTACAGTTAAACTATGTGGTATTAAATGGGACACTGGTTGCTTAGATATGTGCTTCACTTTACACTTCGACTTTGCACATTTTATTTTTACAGCTCAGGACTGAACTCATTCCCCTGCTAAACCCTGCACAACTACGGAGCCTCGTTCTTTCATTTTCTTTTTTAAATGTGTGTTTCATTATTAAACGGCACATCAAACATTTGACTAAATAGTGATTTTCCATACTTATTAGAGAAAGCTGATTAAAGTAAAGCATTTTCAGACTGTGGTGTTTAAATCAATGATTTAGTTCTTTATTAAGGACAGATGTGTTTGAAGAATTTAAGCGCTGACTGAAAAAAAAACTTAAGAAAACGTATCCATAAAGGTAAATGGCAATTTTAAATGAGTAAAGGCTTTAATTATTTATATCTTAAGTCCACGTAGACCACAATTGTAGGGTTCTTATGGATGAAAGAGGAGAGACAGACAAGGGGTGATTTGACAACATGCTGTAACAAGGAAGAATATAAAAGGATAATGACTTACAAAACACAGTTGCTATGATTTTGTAAATGAAATATGCAGCTGTTTTTTTTTGTTGTATTTTTTATCTCCTGTCAATTGAAGCTTCAACTCACCACTTTACTTTGCCTGTGTTGAATTAAAAAAATTCTTGCGCCATTCATGCTTATCTATGAATACACCCTCACACCCTGGAGAGCAACAACTCCTCAGAAGACCCCGGGTTCAGATCATGTGATTGTGGATGCCAGGATGTGGAGCAGAACAGAAAGTTACTTAACAATCCCCTCAGGATAATTACAGCCTAGACGAGGTGAGCAGTAGAATGTTTTGGCTGCAGGGCGTCCAAACACTCTCAGTAAGAAGACTCTCAGCACTGTCCTTTACATGTTACCACAGGGGGCATTATATACCAGCCAGGCTCCGGAATTCAAGTTATACTTCACATATCTTTCATTACCGAGTAAGTTTGTTACTGTGTAACTTCCAGTAACTTCACAGGCAGACTTGGAAATTTTTAAACACGTTCTTGTTTTGAAATTTTATTCCAGTCTTCCAGTGTCTCATTACCTGCTCTTCACTGTTGTTGCTTTAGCATGCACATAAGCCACCAGTGGTGTACAGTTAATCATTAAATTATTAACAAATGTTGTTGGCTGTGTGAAGGCTCTGGGGTCTGGTCACAGACCACCGGGCTCCAATTAGTGACAGAAGTCGGTGAACAGTTTGTGACATGTGGCCTCCTTCACGGCTGTCTTAGCAGCTTCTGTGATGCCTTGAGTTCAGTACGGTACAGAAATAGTCCTTTAGGGTCTTTGGCCTGTATCACCGTTTGCCTTTTCTATTTATATTTTTTGCACGTGTTTGCAACTTTTACTGCTCTTATTGCTTGTATGTAAGTTTTTTTTTGTGTTTGTGTGTGGGTGGTGTTGGTGTTATTATTGGAGTGGTTGGGGTTTGGGTGGTGAGTTACTGGGTGTGGTGGATGTACTGGCTGGCGGACAAGGAGGGTCAGAGGACAGGACCTCTCTCAGAGGAGTGGCTGTTAACCCCTGACCTCGCTGGTTAAGCCTGCAGGGTGGTGGCAGTCGAGGCGGAGGGCATTTGGGGGTGGGGGGTAGGTTTGCACCCTGATGTCCGTCTGGTTCAGGAGCACATGATGGCAGGCAGAGGGGCGGTGAGGTGTCTAATCTGGTTTTTGTCTGTGAGGCGTTTTCACCTCCCCCACCATCCTTCCCCTGAGAACGGAGTTTGAGAGGCAGGACAATGTCAAAGGGAAGTGACTTATTTTATGAGCCATTTAGAGGGGATGGTGGTCTCCCCACAAAGGAAAGGCAGAGAAGTAGTGGAGTGCTGATGAATGTCATGGCACATAGTCACATGTTTGTTTACAAGATGCTGCTCTCTTGTTTTGACCACCATAAATGGCAGTTTTCCTCCTCTGACTGACACTTGAACAATGTTTTGTCTCTGTGCCTTATTACGTCTTTAAGTACTTGGGAAGCTGGTGAGTTTAGAGGCCCCTAAAAGGAACTCCATAGGAAACTGAGATCCAGTTCTCCCTTCACACGAAGACTATTCATGCCAGTGGTTAAAGACAAATGGACCAAACTCATCGTCGAGTACATGAAGCTGAAACATGTCATACAGATTCCAGCGAGATTTTCAAATATCTTGCTCCCCTTCTGTCCTTGTTTTGAGGAATTGGCTGCCAAAATGTTTTCACAAAGTATATATTAGCTGAGGAGTCCCTGAAAAATAAGTTTCTAGAGACATAATCCTCTGAGCTAACAATGCAACATTTGTACAGACATTCCTATGAAATATCGACCATCTCACTTTTATTTATGTACTTTGGTAACCAAGGCCTTTTTCCACGTTGATATAACCTTTTTGAATGTACTGCTGTGCTGTGGGCAAGCGGAGGGCCCTTCTGGAGGGGAGACTCCATGTCTGCTTCGTCTAAAAGTTGTGTGTGTGTGTGAGCGCACCCACTGCTCCCTGCACCTCCAATCATGCTGGTACAAAGAGCCATGTGTTGAGCAGTGATGTGATGTGTGAATATGTTTAGTTTGGGGCTGCCAACTGTGCCTGGGTATTTGTGAGTGTGTATGTGTATAGGAGGGGGTATAGTGGACTGGATGAGGGCTGGAGAGAGAGAGAGAGATGAGTTTGGAGAGAGGGCTGTGAGAGAAGGAGTGACTTGAGGCTTATATGGACTTGATCCCAGACAGAGGGGTCCAGTTTATGGCGCCAGGGTGCATCCCTCCTCCTGATGCCCTATTTAGATGATTGTATAAGTTAATCACGTCTGACCCTACAGTTGATTTTTTTTGCCATTTTAGCTGCTATGTTTGACATGCAGGGAACTTCTGTAAACATATTTGCTCAGCTATCCGGATAAATAACCAGTGTGCTGAGGCAGAGCTCGAGTGTTTTACCTGCACACTTCAGATTCTCAAAGCTATGGGAAACATGATCTAGACGTGTGTTTTGATTGTCCAGGCCTGTATAGGTACACATCTTTGAAATAACAGAAGTCACCAGTTGCATTGTGCTTTTCCAGTGGAAGATTAAGGGCGTTTCTATTACATGAGCAAAAAGAATGAAAATAACTCGCCAATTTCTCCGAAAAACAAATCCACATGGCTCGCTTTGTTATGGCAACACATTAAACATGGCGACCACCGGTGAAGATAAAAGAAAAATCTTTAAACTGTACCACTGGTGGAACAGGGACTGGAACAAGCTAGAATACATTAGAGCAGTTTCTCCTTATTCAACCCAGCAACGAACCAATGTTCCATCTTCAGTTGTGACTTTTAAATCAACACAAGGTCTTTAAGGTATTATATGCTTTGGATATAGTTTTCTATTGTTAAATTCAATATGATTTCAGATATGAGGAACATGTGAAAAGTTATATATATCTCGAGGTCAAATTGAAATGTTAATTGAGTCTTTAAAGAATTGCATTTAAACACATTACATGTAATTTAAAGCTCTAGTCCGCATGACAAGTTGTAAGAACCTGTGCGGTCACGCAGTCTTGGTCCGTGAGCCAGAGCTAGTGGGGGAAACCAAACAGGCCGTTGGTGTCTGCATGGTGTGAAAGGATCCCTGTGTTCTCACGAATTCCAACACCGACATTCAAAACAAAACATTATTGCAGCGGCAACTTTACAGTCGTTGTCCGCTGACCTTCCCTGTAAATGTATCAAAGATGGTTTGTGTGTTTTCAATAGTTCTGATTCGAAACCAAAGTAAAAGTTCAAAAAGGGTTTTCACACATTCCCTAATCGTATCTACAATCCCGCTGATCATTTAGAAACTTTAAATCCGTCTGCCGTGACATTTTGTCAACATTTCTCCAGCTATATCGAACAACACGTACACTTCAGATCTCTCCTGTTGAGCATATAAGGGCCACTTGAGCCGACAGCTTCACACTGTTTTTAAGGGGATTTGGGTTGTTTACAAAGCGAGCGCTGACTTAAAGAGCATCACCAACTCAGAAAACGGATCACGTGGCAGTCAGATGCCAGAGATCACATGGCAGTCATACTAACGTATTTCCACAGAGGCGTCTCCACCGTTCTCGATGCAACAGACAGAACTGGTTACACTTTTGTCGAAACGGTTTCTAATACGGACGCTGATCCAGAATGAGGAGGGAAAAAACCCTTCACTCCCGACGTACTTTGATTTATTGACAAGTCAAGTTGTGAGTCATCAACTTAAATAACAGGTTCCAACGTTTCTTCCAGTGGAAAACAATAAATTGTCAGGTTTCAAACGCGTCAGATGTCCTTTGAAGCTACCCAGCTTATTGTAACCCTACAAATGTTAACAAAGCCACTCTATATAGAGCTCTTTGAGGAGTGTTAAGATGTCGTACAGGTCCTTTGAAGATGCTGCACATATATTGCAGTTTCTAGTTTTGTTAAACTATCCCAGACTGGCAGAGATAAACTCTGGTCTGCTTTGTATTTTGTTTAAAACGGTCTTGTTTTTTAGATTAACAAAGCTGATTGGAGGTATGTCGTAATGATGTTTTACATGTTTCCTCTTCCTTGTCTCTTCCAGGAGCCCCGCTGAAAGTCTGTCCGCAGGGTTTCTCCTGTTGCACCGTGGAGATGGAGGAGAAGCTGAGCCAGCAGAGCCACTCCGAGATCAAAGCTCCTGTCTCCAGGCTTAGCACCAATGTACAATCTACCTTCAAACAGAGACATGACCACTTTGACAGTAAGCAAACACACTCGCACAAACACACACATACCAGCCACCCTTCAGTCTACATTGTGCTACTTGCCAAACAGTGTCCCCAGCAGCGGCTCGCATGCTGAGTGATTTTTGACGGACGCTTCCACCTGCATGCGCACTGCCCTGAGAGGAGACAGTCAGTCTGTATCCACCCGCCTGTCCACCTGTCTTTCAAAATCTCAGCCCTCTGCCTCATCGTCCCCTATCACCCGCTTCCCTCGTCTCCAGAGAGACGTGCACGCTCCCAGACGGACCACACACATCCTCAGATCCTGTCTTCTCCGTGCTTCCTGTTCCTCTGTGTGTGAGCACATGTGTGTATGTCTGTAAATATTGGGATCAGGTTTCCCTTGAGGAGGGTGGGAGCACATGGGAACATGCAACAGTGCTGAATCACAGAGGAAGTGGGGCAGCTTTAACTATTCTTAGCCACCACTGCAGCTCTGCTGGAAAGAGGCGGGATTTCAAATTAAGTTTTGCTTGTGATTAGCAGTCATGTGTGGGTCGGTATGTATCTGTACGTACATGTGCGCGCTGGTCAGAGACCTTCAGGTCGTATGTATCTGTGAAAAGGAGCAAGGGATAGTCAGTAACAGGGAGCGTGTGTATTGCAGCCAGATGTGAACAGGAATGTGACGTGTCGGAATGCAGTGGCAGCTCGAGTTGTCCCGCCCCTCTTTTTCTCCTCACTGCTCTTTGTCCCATCTCATGCTTCAGTCAGTCCTCTCCCAGAAAACACTCTCTTTTCCTCTCAAACCCCTCTTCACCCTCGTCCTCACTTTACTCTCTCGCTGTTGATCATGTTTTGCTGCAAGTGTTTCTTAAATGTTGTTGCACTCCGTTCTGTCCTCAACTGTCTGTGTGTCATAGTGCCAGTTATCTCTCTGGGAATCAGCTGATAAACCAAACATGGTTGCCCCTCTACATTGTTTAACTCAACAGGCTGCCCTACATTTAAATGAGCTAAAAGTAGATTTATTTGTTCAACCTCTGTGTTTGCTGCACGTCTAAGAAGACTGTTTGCTGTTGTGACTCTGGGCAGCTATTCTCCAATGCCTTGTGTAAAAGGTTTTAGTTAACATAATCATGTAAAAATGTTTGCAGAAATTGGGAAAATTCTAGTCAGGCTAGAGGGGGGCAGCCCCGAGCTACAACGCTAACCTTCCTTTCATTTACCATCCTCTCATCTTGTGCCCCCACCTCATCACTGCAGGCATATTGCCGCTGTATCCGAACTGTTAGATGTTGGATTTCTTTACAAAGGCCTGCTGTGCTCTCTTCCACCTGCGCTATTAGACATCTCTCACTGGGTACGGTGACAGACTCGGGTTGCCTTCCTATTGTGTCCTCTTGTCACATTGAGACACCCATAAGAAGGAGCTCCCCGCTGGGCACACTGGCACCGGAAGGGCTTTGCTTTGTATTAATTCTTCCTGAAGAGGACAGGAACATTATGTCAGCTCGCTGCCTGTGAGGAGAGGGTCCATACAGCATGTGCATAATCACAGCTGCAAAGACGGACGCAACAACATGCACGCTCACAGGAAGCCGTGTATGTGATTAAGCAGGCTGTCATCACGCGCCTGGAGCTAGGAGTCATGGCCAATTAAGAGCCAGGAATAGTTCTCCCCTCTCTGTCTCTCTTCACTGTGTGTTTGTCCTGGCCTCAGCCTGTCTGTCCTATTCCACTGACCCTGTCCAGCAGAGCAAGCCTATGTCTGGGATTTAAGCACATGGATTAGGGCCCCTTACAAGAGACATCCATCTCCAGGAATGAAGTCGAACAGCAGGAGGGACAGAATCCTGTCCCATAAGAAAAGAGAGGAGCAAGGACTAATTGGCACAAATAGGGGTGCAATTACTGCCTGGGTTGGGATTGGGAGGAGCAGAGTTTATAGGGACACGGGTGGGGGTGTGGGGGTAGAGGGGAAGCTCCTTGGAGGAGGAAGTGGGAGGGTGGAGTGGGAGGAGCTCGGTCAGCTCCTCCAGTTCCTGTGATGGATTAGGATCATTGCTCATAATTTAGGGTTCCTCTGCAACATGTGGGAATGGTGACAAGCTGAAAGAGGGAAGGAGGAAGGAAAAGAAAGAGACAGTGTCATCCTTCTTCTTTGCATTTCTTCTCCAGCTAACACACTGTATTGTGTAACCTTTCACCCACTTTCTCTGAGACCATCGGTTGAACGACAGGCACATTTTTTTAATGGAAAAATCCTTGGGAGTGATCAGCTCCTTGGCCTGCTGGCAGACGGCTGCGTGTCATAAACTGTTTTAATGACAATGCAAGATGCCTGAGCAATGCTGCTCATACTTCATTCTCTCCGCTGTAGCCAAAGAACCTCCACATCGCCTCCTGCTGCCACCACTCACACACACCCTGCACAGAACGCTCTCGTTTTACCTTATTAACTTGTCAAAACTCATTACAGGGCTTATCTGTTTAGCATATACAGAGGGTTTTCCAGCTTTAATATACTATAGATAAGAGATGGAAAGTTTTCAGGTTGTCCTCCCGCTTCTCGTCTTGTCCTACTCCTCTTCACCTCTTCCATCCCTTTTACTGTCTTTAAATTACATTTGAAGTCATTGGGGTGGACTTTTTTGTTTTAAAGACGGTGCCTGCTCCTCTTCTGTGTGTGTGTGCGTGCGTGCATGCGTGTGTATGCTTTTGTATGTGTGTGGCTGCATGCTTCAGTGTTTGTGTCAATGGGGAGGGGGCTGGTAGCAATGATGGCAGCGAGGTAAATGGAGGGGCTGCAGTGTTTCCGGTATCCTTGGCGACACAGTGGGGATTTGGAGTTAAAAAAGCCCTCAACTTAACCCGCCCCATGCTGCCGCTACCCCTCCCCTTCCTCATTTTTTCTTTTTAGTGTTTCAGTCTGGAGTGGAAGTGACAGCCCTACTTGGAACTCTGTTTTGTGTGTGTGCGTGTGTGTGTGCGTGTGCACGCGCTCTTGTGTGTGTGCTGGTGGCAAGGAGCGTTTAGTGATTCCCTCTGTGAGAGCATGGGAACTTTACATTTCAAAGGATAGCAGAGGGCACCCAGAGAAACTGCAACAGGACAGAAGTTTTGTGTGCATGGAGCAGCGAGGGGGCGACAGTGATTTAAAAAAAAATAGATGAGTGAAAAAAAAGTATGCATGCAAGACTTAAGGCATTTTTCAGTGACTCTGTGGAATTCTCATTCTGTTCAGATTAAGAAAGTTGGGGGACGGAGCGGGATTATTGGGGGTGGAGGATAGTGGTGTGGGGGGTGATGGACATTCCTGAGGATGAAGTAGGTCATTGTTCCCTGTCTCTACTGAAGAGAACTCTCTGAAGGAACTGATGAAGTGAAAGCAGTGGAGGGAGGGAGATGCAGGGCTGGATGGGGGGTACAGGTCCATATACGGGAGGGGAGGGGGGTCGCATTATTCAGTAATCCTATTGAAAATGCCTCTGAAGGACAGTCCAAGAGAAGCCAGGAGAAAGGAAAGCGAATGGAATGTGACAACAGAAAAATGCCATTGATGGTGGTCAGTTTGAAGCGGCTTGGTGTGGAGAGACGTCGCTGCTGAATGGCAGGTCTACGGAGTCTAGGAGCAGCGCCGTTCCCATACTTGGCTGCTTACTCAGCCTGACAGAGATGCTCTGGCTCCACCCTTCACCCCTCCTGCTCAACTCCTTTCACCTCCTCATTTCCAACCGTCCTACTTCCCATTACACATTCCTTTGCTTTTCAGCCAAGATTTTATGCTTTAGCTGTTACTGTTGAGCTCCTGAAAATGCCAGGACATGGGCACAGGTGAAGTGGAATATCAATCTGATTTCAGATGGTGGCAGCGATTCAGGCCTCGTAAAAGAAGTGGGGAGGGCTCTATAACTTAAGATCTTCAGATATTAATCATATATATTATATTTTAGAATAGCAATATTTTACAGTTCTTGGCATACACTGTTGGTTCTGTTGGTATGTGCGCACATTTCGTGAGAAGATGCCCACTAAGTGTGTCTGCTGTGCTCAAAGGAAATCAGCTTTTTTTATTTACATTAAAGGTGCTTAATATGAGAGTTGGCCAACTGTTGAATTTCTTTCCTGCCCATTCACCTAAGGAAATGGGTCATCGTATGTTTTTTCTTCACATTTTGTTGACAGTTTTGATTTCTGAATGTTTTAAACTGAAATACTTAAATATAATACCTTAAAAAGGACTGATTGAAAAAATCAACCCCCAGCATTCGTAGATGTTCCAAACTTTTTATTATTTTTATTATTCAATATACACATTTGTTTTCATTCCAATATCTTTAAAACAAATCAAATAAGTCCGTCCCTGTAGACACTGAAATGTTAACAAAGCAGGCTTGTTTATTCTGGCTCTCTGGTATCCTCAGCATTTGGTAATAACACATACCCCCCCCCCCCCCCCCTTTTTCTCTCTCTC
>CAAKHC010019148.1:0-20905 GCA_901007825.1 Macroramphosus scolopax | reverse complement strand
GGGGGGGGGGGGGGGGGGGGGGGGGGGGGGGTGGAGTGGGTAGTGACGTGTACAGATAGACCCTTCTCTTTGGTTCATTTCTCCGTATTGTGTGTACACCTGAAACTGGTCCGGCGGAAGTTGGGCTCACGGCCTTTGTCCCAAAAGAAATGGCGAGCGGTATAGGCAGTGAGTAATGTTTCCTCTCCTTTTCGCGATTTTTGTCGTAATCTTAGAGAAGTAGCGAAAAGTTAACAAACTGTAAATTTGGAATTAATCTCAGTCAGTTGGACCCAGTAGAGTAGTCGCGCATTAAACATTACACCGCATAGCTGTGTGTGCCTCATGATTATGTTCCCCCGTAATAAACATTGCTAGGCTAACGCTAGTGAAATATGAGGTTAATGTATGTAATTGTATGTGTGCCTATATTCTATGAAACATTTTTCAACAATCAGTATTTGTAAAACTGTTTTCAACATTGTTACAACAAGAATTGCGATGCTACAATAAATAGAGCATCTTCTGAACAAAATAAAAGCTAATGTCAACAACAAGCTAACAATGGCGAGCTAACTTGCGTAAATGATAAAATCATCCAGTCAACGCTCCTGCCGTTGGCTTTTATATTGTTTTTTATGATATTGCATCATTGGCTATATGTTTTATGAGGCTTCGAAGGGGTCAGAACCGTCATATAATGTGTAGTACGTTAAACAGCTGACACATAATCAAACTCAGGTGAAAGTGTGCTAAGTTCCAAACTAAAATGCTTAAAAGATTTGTCAGCTGTGACAACGCTACTCTTACGTATTGTCTTATCCTGGTGCACATGTTATTTATTTAGTGAATGTTATGTATATGGCTTTATGATAGACAATTCAGATATAGAAGCAGCATTTTTCATTTCCAAAAATTTCAGTGATTCTCTTGTTGTAGTTATTTTAAAAGATGACAAAACGTTAATCATTTGTTCTGTAAGTGAGATTATTTTAATAAACTATAAAAATATATATATATATATATGCCAGGAGCTGCCATTCTAATTTTATGTATGTTTGTTCTTTTTAAAAACAGAACACAAAAACCTGACCGTGGGGCCGACGGAGCCCTGGTCAGTCCGGGAGAAACTATGCCTGGCTTCCTCAGTGATGAGGAGTGGCGACCAGAACTGGTAAAAAGAGAACCTTTTCACAAATGCACTCAGCTGTTTTTGTCCTTCATAGACCAGATCGAATAAATAATTCAGTTGGATTTCAGTATGTTGACACTGTTATACAGACGTGTCATCAGCCCTTATGTCTGTACCTGCTGAGAAGCAGCGGTGCTAATATTTGATGTTCTATCATCAATGACGAAAACACCAAAAGTCTGGATTTAAAAGTACATTGTATTTAAAAATGCAAAAATTTGCTGTCCTCGCAAATTGTAAACAAAAGTGTCTCTGCGCCGCAGAAAACCGGACATTTTGCTTATAATAATACGTGGAAACTGGATATGTAATCAATAGTGCAGACCTCTGCCAATAGCTTGGTCTTCTATTATATGCAACGGCACAACTACCCAAGATGTCTTAGTCTGTCTTTCTGTATGTGTGTTCCTAATTTAAATGAATGTTGTCCCATCAGTGAATGAGGTTTTCGCAAGATTTGAATTGGTCCTCTTCTGATTCTTCCAGGGTGTCTGTCAGTAGAGCCATTAAGCCTTTTTCTGAGCCCGGGCGTCCACCTGACTGGTTCTCACAGAAGGTGAGAGATCTACAACCAACACATCTTCTGTCACTCCTACATATGTCAGAAGTCCTGTTAATACAAATGATTGTCTGTTGAGCAGATAGAAGTGGTCGTACTGAACTTTTTTTGACACCTGCATCAAGATAAAACATTTTCTCTCTGTTTCTCAGCACTGTGCCTCACAATATTCTGAGCTACTGGAAGCCACAGAAGCACCCAAGTCTGTACCACAATTTGCAAACACAATAAAATGCAAAGAATCATTTATTGCTGCTTTTTCTAACCACAGTTGAAACATTTGAGTTGACAATGTGTGTTTGCTCTCTTGGGTTATAGGCGTAAGCGTGAGCGTGGTGAGAAGGGTGAGGTGGTTGAAACAATTGAGGATGTAATCGTTCGTAGGCTAACCACTGAGAGGATAGAGGAGCTGAAAAAACTACTGCGAGACACACAAGAGCAGTACAGGTACCTACGCCCCTATGAGAAAGACCATTAAGGTCTGTGAGATATGACCTTTTACCCTGTGTGCTTTCTATCTTGACAGGAAATTGAAAAAAGAGGTGGATCTCATACAGACAGGTCACATGGACACCCAGCTGAAGGAGCTGTTGACAGAGATCACACTGTAAGACTCTTGTCCAACATTTTAGCTTGTTAAAAGATTTGCACAAAAGATTCTGACAATTACTCTCAGGTCTCTCAATTCACATGATTCAATCGCCCGCCAACAAGAAAATCTGTTTCATTTCTTTGGGTTTCAAACATTCAGTCATTCCGTCCTTTACGTCATCTAACATCTCAAATTTTTCTGGCGAGCTACCATGTCTTCAAGTTTTCTTCAAATCGTTTGTTTTTTTCCATCTTCAGAAAGAAGAAGCAGGATGAGGATGAAGCAGACCAGAAGAGAAAAGCCACAGAAACTGCGTATCAGGGTAGGTTACGTCTGCTCTTATCTCTTTGGGTGCATTCACATCAGCCTTGTTTGGTCCACTTGAACCGAACCCTGAAGAGTTTACCTCTTGGTGTGGTTCATCTCCTGGCTTTTTTCATTACGAAATTTCTACCCTGTTTGGCTCTGCGCCCCAGCCCAGCCCGGCTCGGCTGGAATTAGCATTTCCATAACAACCGGCCTGCCGGCTTCGGGTGAAGGTGTCCTCTGGCATTGTGTTCTCATAACAATTATATTTGCTTGCAAAGCTGTGAGAGCTTCACATGTATCTGCTCTTTTACTGAGTTAGACTTAAATTGTTTGCTAAAAGTGTTGGAAATTTTCATGACGGGACTGTTGTAAAGTAAAGGACTCATTGCTTATAATCACAATAGACTAATATCTGAAAGGAAATTTTACTGCTTCACAAAGGTTGTTTACTTCTGCACTAAAAAGGGTGTGACCCAGCCAACACACATTTTTTCCTCTTTGGATTGCAGTGAAGGCTTTCCCTGTGGCATTTGCAACGAATGGAAAACAATGTTCTGGACTCTCCTAAGACTGATTTTTCGTTTTTATCATCCGCCAAAAACCCACCACACCGAGTTGAGTCCTGAAAGAAACAAATCAAATGTCTCTCGAACTCTCTCTTTGTTTCAGCTCGTCAGGCAGTTAAAAACACACCCAAGCGTCTCCCCAGTGTAACTGTACGTTCTCCTCTGGGTGCCAGTCCCCCCGCCCTGGATTCTCAGACTGAGTCTTCGACCCCAACACCGCCCATGGATACAGGAGTTACTGCCTCTGATGACACCAGCATCCACTCTGTTGTAAGAACATACTCTAAACATGTATTTGTTTGCCTTTTACATTCATTTACGGGGGTGGGTTACTGCTAGAGTTGCCAGGTTTAATTGGAATAGTTTATTGCATCATATGGAGGTCTGTCGTGTGCTGTAATTCAACAGGTGAAACAATGTCTTGAGTTTGAAATGAGCAGCAACTGCACGGATTTCCTTATAAAAGTGTCCTCTATTCTATTTTGTTTTTGTCTCAATACAAATCACTGGAAAAACATCATCTCATGTTATGGTGTTTTAGGCAATCACATCTCCTGGTAGAAGGGAATACTTTAGATACTGCAGATCACTATGCTGACCACTTTCTCTAATTCATTGCTGCTGCCAGGCTCAGGGGGTTGGAGTATTTCTCCCGGTGACCGAGTCTCCAGGACCAGGGCCCAAAGATGGGGGACTGGTTGCTCTGGTAGATGACTCACCACAGAAGAGGCTCCTGACCCAGAAGGCCACACCGCCACCCTCTCCTCTCCTGTCAGAACTGCTGAAAAAAGGCAACCTCATCTCCGCCAGCCCCCGCCTGGTGAGAGCCAGCGTAGCCTGAATTTAAACATTGAAAATTACAAGATAAATCTCGTGAAATAAAATGGAAAACTCAGCTGTAACTACCTCAAAGTCCTTGAATGGACCCCCTCTCCTTAGTGGCTGGTTAGGTTATTGAGGTTATAGCTGATTGGCTTGGCATCTATGTAGTTGTGTTATTCTAACTGTAATATGCAAACAACTGTTGGTGTTTAAGTCATTACATTTGTTAATTTGGCAGAGTTACATTCCTAGTCAGAGTAGATAAAGTAGTTCAGCTGTCAGACAAGACCTGATGTCTCTGATGTTATTATGATGCAAGCAATTGAGTCAAAGATGCAACATGCCAAGTGAAACTTTGTAGGTCATCAGTCATGAAAACATCAAATTTTGTGTTGACTTCATTTGTTCATGTCAGGTTGTAGAGGGAGACTCATCTGCAAGCCTTACCAACGGAATACAGACCGTCTCCGCTGCCACTCCCTTACCAGCTGGCCATGAAGTCATCACAGGTAAACAGAACTTGTCATAATTACTTCACATTCTCACGCATAAAAACTAGCTAGCTTGACCTCACGTAAAAGAAGGGGATATATTAAACACAGACCTTGCTGTCTAAGTTAAGTAAACAGCATGCTAGTGTACCTTTTTATAGTCACAGATTATAGTGTCCCTAACCCAACTGCCGTCTATCTAACCAGATTTCACCGTCTGTGTTGCATTCAGTCCACATCATTATTTGTCTACACATATTCTGTCTGCATCACGCTCCAGGAATGTTTCTGACTAAAACAGAGGCCACAAATCTTGGATTCATGTGGTTGATGATGGGACTATAGACTCCAGCACCATCATAACAACCAAATAACAATAATAAACACAATCAGAACAGGCAACAAAAGAATCCCTTTGACAACGTTAGGGTAAAATGGGTACATTAATATCCCATACTGAATGTGCAACGACTGCTGCATGGGTTATTTAGCCTATGACAGACTGCGCTATATTCTAAAGTGTGTGTGTGTGGATGTTACAGAGGATGACGACTCTGTGTTCAGGCAAAATCATGAATAGGATTAAGATCGTAGTAATTTGTGTGCGTCTTCTTATTCTTGTGTGTCTTTGCAGGGGGGGATGTTGAAGTAAAGGTAGAACTTGGTGAGGAGACAGGATTAGTTGAAGAGGACCTTGTGGCTATGCCTTACACGGGAGACGAACTAGACATGGAGACGGTGGGAGACATCATTGCCATCATAGAGGAGAAGGTACAAATTCTGTCTTATGGAAGAGGGTTCACATTATTGTACCTCTGTCCACATCATGAAATGCAAGTATTAGCAAGGTTCGAGTACGCTGTCTCTGTCGACCTGCCTTGATTTGCTTTGGGTTTGTGCGTTTTACACTTTAATGCATAAATAGATTGTTATAGCGGTCCAACACAGTCCATGTAAGTATTAGAAAATACTCGCATTTTATAATATAAATGTTAGTTTTAAATATTTGGTTAATTAACAACTGTGCCAAAGGGAGACTGTAGCTGCAGTGTTTCACAGCAACACTCATCTGTTTCTTCTTGAATTACTACTTAATGACCTTTTCTGGCCATTTTTCTGGTTTACAAATATCGATTTACTAAACCAATTGAAAAGATAAACTATGACGTGCTTTATGAATAAAAGTTGAAACGTTTGTCCTGTTGTCTGATTCCTAATGCAGAAATAGTGCAGGATGTTTCCTAAGGTTACACAACAAAATTTTGATTACTTCACATTGTTGAATGAGCCAACAAACCACCAGAATTGAGAGGGTTCATTTGCTAGTTCAGTATTGATGTTTGTGTCTTTGTCTCTCACTTTCATCCCCTCCTTCTTTCCAGGTGGACGACTCTGTGGAGGCTTTGGATGCAGCAGCAGTGGAAGCAGCTCTTTCTCTCTGTGAAGACGCTGTCTCAGAAGGACACACTCTCCCCGGCCCCTGGGAGACCCAGGAGCCGAAGGCTACCGACCCGACACCCCCCGTCCAAGACTCTGACCACATACAGGATCCTCAGGAGGTTTCTGCACTGTCCACTCCAACCCCTGTGGCCTTGGAGACCCAGAATCAACCAGAAAATAAGAGAGAAGACCAGCTGAGCGGACCTGTGACAGGAAGTGATGTCACTTCTTCTGTCACCTCTGATGATGGTGTGACAGGATGTGAAGTTGCAGAGGAAGGCGCAGCGGGGAAGGAGGCCATTGATGCAACGGTGAAGATTGAAGGAGAGGAGTGGAATCAGCCTGAGCCCAACCCGCCTTGCCTAGGTGACACACGCACACGCACACGCACACGCACACGCACACACAATTTCCACAACTGAACTGGAGGAGAATCAAATCCAACCCACTTGGTCATTCAGTCTTCCAGCCAACATCAAGAATCTCTCTCATCACTAACAATTGACAATCATCTGAGATATTGAACATATTTGTTTTATCATACCTGACTGGTAAATATTTGTAAATATCCTTGGTAGGTTAGATTATGCACTCTTTTGCTGCTACCTTCTTCTTGCCATGTCTTGAAATGATGTTTATACTTTCTTATCCTCTTCTCATTTCTTGATGACAGACTCTGAGGACAGCTCTGTGTCTGGGAGAGAGTCCAAGGTAACCGATATATGCATACCTGCACACATGAACAGGCTTTGGAAAATACAGACACTTTACTTCATTAGCATTTGTTGTTGAATCCAGGAGGTCAAGGAGGAGGAGGCAGGGAGTGAGGGTGACCCAGAAGAAGGGATGGAGCTGAAGGAGGAGTGTGTGGAGGGGGAGGGTCCCTATTTGTCGGAGGTGGAGCGGGCAGCCAGCGAGAGTGAAGATGGCTATGGACCAGCCTCCCAACGTTACACAGCAGATTCACTGGCCAGCAGCCCTGCTTCTTCTTCCCAGCTGTAAGTATGAGATGTGCTCAATGTTGATTCTGATCAGGTCCATGTACTAAAATGACCTTGCTCTTTATTGAGAACCGTGGCTTTAATTCTAGATGAAGCTTAGTTGGCAGTTTATCACAAGCATACATGTAATGACCTGTGAATGAGATTAGAACTTAATTTCAATGAGCTCGGCGTGTTTTGGCTACTGACACTAGTTCATGCGTAAATCTCTACTTTTCTCCTTTTCTTCTGCTTCCGGTGTCATCCATTGTGGACTTTACAATCCCCGTTCCTTGCTCCCTCTTCACCTTCTCTCCTCTGTCGCTGTCTCCTCTCTGTCCACACCAGGTCTACATGTGGTGAGGACCATGAGGCCGTGCAGGCCCAGAAAATCTGGAAGAAAGCCATCATGCTGGTGTGGAGAGCTGCAGCTAACCACAGGTAGAGCTAATTCACATGCCTTAAATTAAACATCAAATCAAGACACCTGGCCGACCAAAGAAATTTGCAACCCCATTATTGTCTCAGAAAGCTTTTTCACACCTTCATTTTATTGTCGTGACACAACCAGTCTCATTGTGAATTGCTGTTTGTTATCAAATAGCATGCGGCCTCTTGTCTAACAAAGGACAGTCATAATTAATAGAAATGAACCACTAGCACTGATACTCAGGGAAACAACAGCATGGAACCGGTGTAATACCGTCGCTGTTGTCTTGGTTCTCAGGTATGCCAGTGTCTTCTTACAGCCTGTGTCAGACGACATCGCCCCTGGTTACCACAGTATCGTTCACAGGTGAGATCACACAAACACCCAGATTCCATTCTTCCATAATTATCTTGACTAGTCACTGAATCTTTAATCAAGAATAAATCCTTTACAAACGTCTTGCATAGTAATAAAATCAATCACTGCGCGGCCATTCTAAAGCTAATAGTAATGGATTCTGCTGCTGATTGTTCATGTTTCCCTACCACTGCCAACACACATCCTGTTTCAGACCAATGGACTTGTCAGCCATCAAGAAGAACATTGAATCCGGTGTGATCCGGACAACAGCCGAGTTCCAGCGCGACATCATGCTGATGTTTCAGAACGCCGTCATGTACAACTCCTCAGACCACGACGTGTACCACATGGCACTAGAAATGCAGCGTGACGTCCTGGAGCATGTCCAGCAGTTCCTGGCCACTCAGCTCATCATGCAGACATCAGAGAGTGCCATCTCCGCCAAGAGCCTCCGCGGCAGGGAGGGGAATCGTAAGCCGGGCGAACCAGCTGAGAAGGTTTGTTGAGGAACTTACTGGGAGTGATATTAGTGTTCCCTAAAGCCTGTAAAATCTGATCCCCTCAGAATGCTCGACACCTGTGGTGGAGCCTTTAATTAATTTGAATATTTGCAGGTGCTGGCAGGTCACAAGTATCTGTTTAACACTGATACATGATGTCACTTCATGAGGATTTTTCACTTATAAAATAGTACAGTTGTGTACTAGGACAAATTTACTGCCAAAATCATGAGTGGACTTATAAAGTCATGATTCGTGGGCATAGTTTTGTAATTTGTGCAAATGAAATATCCCAGCAATATTCCGTGCCTGTAATATATCCACTGTGACCGCGTCTTTTAACGACCATAGAAAGTATTTTTCTCTGAAGAGCACACAGGGTTGTATTCTTTGAATATCAGTAAGCCAGACAAACGGTGAGTGAGGGGAGATTGTCCACTATGTTAGTTAATTGACTGGTCGCCAAATATACCCGGGTTGCCACAGTGTCATAATTATAATCCGTATATATTTTGTATGAAAGATGAATAACTTATATTTATCCGACTTCTGTAAAAGATCTCATCTCTGACTCCCAGTTAGCCAGCTCCTCGTCTGCTGTATGTGGGACGCACACACACCTGAGCGCACTGAAACTTACCTGTTTTCATCATTGACGCAAAGAACGTATTATATCATAACACAATCAGAGAAGTATATCTGTTCATTATGAAACTATGGCAGCAAAATTGTTCGTCAATTGGGAACACTTTACTCGTCCATGGAGACGAGCTGTGTGCAGCAGGTTCTTATTAGATGAACTAGTTTGCTTTTAAATGTTATCAATTAATTTGGCATCAAGAATTGAAAATGTTGTGATATTGGTACCAACTACCTGATTGTGACCCAGAGTCCTTAGACGTGTATCTTGGGGCTTTTTTCATGGATAATGAAAGCAGGTTCTTTGAATCGACCTCATCAATGTAAGTTGGAAACAGAATTAAGACGACTATTCTAAGTAAGAAGAATTCCATACGTGATCCTAGTTCATCTTGGCTCACCGCCGATGATGTTTGAGTTACTTTCCATCAATGCAGTTTTTCAAATGAATATAAATCTTCAGTGAACTACGTACAATTACAGGAGTAACAGTTTGTTTGTTCTGCAAAGATGTTGGGTAAAGCCAAAGAAAACTGAAAAATTATCACATGGTGTTTACATGTGCAGCAGAATTTGTCTGACAGTAACTAAACACCAATTACACCTTTGCTGTTCTTAGACAACCAGGATGCAGTACTCCCGTATCCCGTCCCGACCCTACTCGCTGTCACTGCATTGTATTACGCTCAGTGTTTCTGTGGTACTTCATCTTATCATTGCAGCATACATTTCGCTGACGACACATAAATGGGTTTTGTGTCGATGATGAGTGACCGAGCCGATTGTTTGAAATCTGTTATCATATTTGGAAACATCGTTCAAAGTCTTGACGTTGTTAAATACATGGAACACTCAAGATATCCGGTCAACTCTGTGGTGTTGTCACCGGATCCTCTCTCCTCTCTGCTTCTATAATGTGCTTCAGTGGAATATTTCCTTGCCTTGATTTTCCCAGCAAAATCATGTCCTGCATGCCGGCTGCACCTCTCCTGACTAACGTCTGTCTGTCTGCATCTGCCTCTGTGTATGTCTGTAGTGAATGTTCTTCACTGCTGTGTGTGTTTGTGTCTGTATTGCTGCAGTACATGTGGATGTCTTGAGTGTGTATCTAACAGGGTCCTTATTGTTCACGGTGTTTTTGAAGGATCGTGGAATATGTGGGATGTTTTCAGGTTTCTTCCAGGAGTGCAGATGTATTCGAGAATCAATTTAGATGTTGGAATATTTGACAAACTGTTCCAAATGTAAGACAGTGTGCAGTTGTTTCTCCAATGGAAATCCAACTGGAGAGAAGAATAGATGACCAAACAACTTTTATTGAAGTTTAAAGCTCTTCCGAGCAAAGAAATTTGGCTAAACCAGTAAAAAAATACAGTTTGCTTGTGGTAGTATTGTAACTTAATGAAAGTCTTGGAAGTAAAGAGCCATGATAGGAGCTGTAGTGTTGTGTGTGTGTGTGTAAGCAGGCTCAAAGACAAACGTGTGTGTATGTGTATGGAAGTGTACCTGTGTGCTTGTGTACGTGTCAGTTTGTGTCTGAAGCCTTTATTCTGCGCGTGTCTCTCGGTCTCTGATCTCACTGTTGACTACCTGCATATGGAAGGCGGAATGTTGGTGTGTTTACAATCTGTCTTTTTTAGAGGTCAAGACGCTCGTCCCTCCGCATGCCTCTGTTGGACGCAGACCTGTTTGACTCTTGCTTCCTCACGCATATGTGTGTGTTTTCTCTCTCTTTCTCACACCAATGTTTGTCCTCCTACAGGACAGTGTCCCAATGGCCTCTCCTGCTTTCCTTCTCTCTCTCTTTGTAAGTATTCAGGTTCTCCCTCAGATCGGCCACGTTACGCTCACGCTTGTCTCAACGCTCACACGCAGTGAAACACATGAAACATTTCTCTACTTCTCATCTCTTTTCTTGTCTTTCTCTCTGGTCAGGTCGACAGTAGTCGTAAGAAGGAAGTGAGGTTGGGTTATAGAAATAAAAGTAATGTGTATTTAAATAATAAAATCCATTAAAAATCAACGCAGTAATACTGTCAACATCGTGTGTAGAGTTGTGTAGTCCTCTGAAAGAACAAACAGACAGTCAAGCTCGTTATTTTAACTTTTTATTGAGCAGTTTCATCAACATCGTACGGTTTCCCTCGCTTGATGCCCGCAGCAGAACTCTCACCGTTTCAGCTGCCTTACCAAAATAAAAGCATCGCTGAGCATACAATAAATGTGAATATCATTCTCACAGTAACAGGTGTGTTGAACATGAACTTAATTAAACTATTAAACATTCAGCCAGTCGGAGTGGCACAGAGAAAATTACCTTGTCAGTATGACTTTCTTCCTTAATTAAATTTCCCTGTAATTTATTAAATGATAACCTTCAATAACGATTAAGAAGTTTGTGTTAAAGTAATGACCTTATGTTGTTATTGCTCACAAATGTTTGGTGTGGCTAATGTCAATCTGTTGATGAAAGCCAGCACTGCATTCATACAAACTACTTTTTTAACTTAATCTCAATCTGCTTGGACTACTCTCAATATCAGGTGAATTTCTGTGTTTGTGTTGAAAGTCCAATTGAAATTGCATTTAATATAATATTTGTACAGCCAGAAATACCAGGTAGTTTGAAGACCAATGGCCACACCAGCAACAGGTACAAAGTTGCAACGGCAGGTGTGCTTATATGCACATCTGGGTCTCCAGCTGCTTGAAGCTCCACTATGTTTACCAGCTAGTTGTCATGCGTGTCTGTTTGGTTCTGAGCAGGTAGTGTACCTGCACAGGTTTTAGAGCCTTTCTCTCAACAACACCAAAAACGATTCAATGAGAGCTAACCAGGTCAGTAAAGATGTGGGCCGGACAGCTTATCAGCTGAAATCACTATCTCATCTAGTTATAAAGATAACATGCTGCAAGTCCGACATAAATTGTTTTTATCAATGTGATTAAGGCAATACAAAGAGGTACATTCTCTCTCTCCCTCTCTTTCTCCCTCACTCGCACCCACCCACCCAGCCACACTGTCTGTATCACCATCATAAACCTTTAAGTTCATTTCGCCCACATTGACACTGTATTCTTGCCACACATACACATGCACGCACACACACACACACACACACACACAGGCTCCAGTGCTCTTTCATCAGCCAGCTTCCGTCAACCTTCGGTTAGTGACCCCATGCCGGTTTCCTGTTTTTCTGTTGACGTCCGAATGTCTGTGTGTCTGCATGTTCTCTTTTCTTTTCTCATTCTTTTGAGTTCTGATCATCATGGTTATTTTGTTCTTAATTTGAGGAGGAAGCCCTCTGCGGTGGACTGTGCTGTTTTTGTACGGAGCTCAATTGCATCAGGCCTCCCTTCTGACTTTTAACCCATCAACCTTTTAATGTTAAATATTTTTCTTGCTCTTCTCTGTCTTTCTTCCTATTTTCTCCTAACCTGTCACTCTACTACAGGATGGAGGCACCAGGGGTCGCCGTAGTGCCATGGAGGCAGACCTCAAAATGAAGAAATAGAGCTGAGATTTTAAAGACACTTAGAGAGACAAAGTACCACTCGTGGAAACAAAAGGGGTTGGAGCTCTTTGGTTGTTTTCTGTAGAGGCTGTGCTGTCTCTGTGTGCCAGGTGTGTGAGCACACAAACTAGTGCGTTCCTTCTTTGGTGTAGATAAGGGTTTGTGCGGATGTGTGTCTGAAAGAGCTGCAACAAGTTGCCTCCTTGCCAGTTCATGTGATTGGCTAGTGCAGCGCCATGTGATTTCACTCCTGGCCAGAAACCAATCTCCCGAGGTATCATTTCACCAGTGAAGGTAGTTCATTATTCCACCCAGCCGAGAAGGTCCAGAAGAGGAGAGCAAGAGAATATTTTCACCAGCAAATGTTTGATTGGGATCTGACGATAGATGGCTGAATGAGTTCTACTCGTCAGATGTGATCATGTTGAGTCACGGATGTATTAATACTACTTCTGGTAATTAATCCTAATGTTCACCTGTGAGAGTCAACGATCTGCACGTTTGACCTTTCTCTTGTCTTTTTCCAAAACACAGGGTTTTCTTCATGCAGACCGTAGGTCCATTTAAATCCCAATATTACAGAATTGTTCTAAATTATCAACATCATAACTTGCAGAGAGATGAATGTTCCCTGATGTAATCTATTAACGTAAACAGCTTGTTTTGGTAAAGTTCCATCAACAGTGTATTGTGCCCCGGGTGAGAGCATTATTGATTGAAATCCAATTAATCATGTCATTTATGAAGCAAAAATGCTAAATGTCTCCTGCTTCTAAATTGTGACTTTTCTTTAGTTATATTATTGTAAATGAAGTATTTTGTTTTAAAATATTTTGTGAAAATGCTTTTTGAATACGGCAACTTGGGCTCATAGTCAGAAAACACCAGTTTTATTTAAAAGGTTGCCGTTCAGTGCCCAACTTTCCGTCAATGTCCTTAACAGAGTCTTTCCCGACAGGAAAACAGTCAATGTTGGAGCTGCTCTTGCAAGTGATAAGCAACGGTCAACTTAATTACCTTCTTTAAACTAACGCCAAGGCTTTTTCTAATGCTGTAGGAGGGTGAGTGGAAGCCTGTCGCTTCCTCTGAAAGAAGAGTCAGGATTTCAACCTTAAATCTAACCTGCTTTGTTAAATAGTTGGCAGTAAACAACATTGTTGCTGACTAGTATTGATGCATCCCTGCTTATCACTTGTAGCCAGAATGTGCTATGTAAAAGCACAAGAAACAGGTTGTGTAATGTGTTAGATGGGAGTACAAAAACAAGTTTTGTACCCATGTGATGGACCATGTAGAGTTTGTGTGTTTGGGTAGCTGAAACATGTTTTGTTGTACATTTGTTAAATAAAAAGTTTATTTGTTCTAAACTTAAATCTGGCCAGTTTTCTGTGGAATGTCCATTCATCATTTGAAGACATTGTGTTAACATGTTGCCTCAACATTGCGTCAGCTGCATGTTCTGACTTCCATCCGGCAAAATAAGTTTCAGTTTCAAGCTGAGTCTGATGTCCTGAGTATCTAGGAATCCACATGTGCTGGAAAAAGGCCAATAGTTTACAAAGACAGACCAAAGTAAAAGGCAGAATAAAAATTTATTTCATAAAAAGTAGGCACAATTCAGGAATGAGACCCGCCCATTTTTGAAGGGGCATTTGTATGTATATACTTTGAACATTCAACCCATGTTTGCAAAACACTCAGTTACAGGACTTGAAAAAACAAGCTGCCTGTCCTGCTATAAATTAGACATTTAATACGTTCAAAATAAATATCCACTACCTTGCAGCGAAAATAATACACACGTCAGACGAATGCTTTTGCAGCTTCGAAAATAACATTCTCACAGAAAAACAATGAAATAGATTCTTATTTGAATTCATGAACGATGGGGCTGGCAGAGGAGTAGAGCTTCCTCTTAACCAGTTTGTACTCTGGTCTCAGCTTCAGCACTTTGTTGGAATCAAAGAAGTGCTTGAGTGGCGGCCAGCTGTTTTCATTGTCTGCCTTGAAAACTACAGACAGTTCAAAAGTCGGGGTGACACTCTGGTCTGGAAAGATGTTCCCCACACACTTGAGGCCGTCCTTGTCTGCAACATAGACCTTGATGGAAGCGCCCCTGAGCCCGCATGGTTCATCAGCTGAGGAGCGCACCACGTCCTGGCCGACCCTTGCAGTCATGTGCCGGGGCAGCAGCAGCACCTGGCAATGGAGGGTGGAAGCCTTGGCATCCGTCAGACAGCGCTCAATCTCGCGGGTCACATCTTGTTGAAGTAGCTTCTCTCCATGCTCCAAACCAGACTTAGCATCTTAGGCAAAAAACCAAGGGCACTGTTAAACAACCATTCACATTCACTATACATCAGTAAGAGCATTTCAACCATTTATTCTGGTTCATTCTACATCCATTTACACTCAGTGCAATTCCAGAGTCGCCTTCTTTTTCTAAAATAAAAATCTTATCTTTGAATACGTCATTGCTAAAGCCCTAAACTCCTACTCGTATCACTTGCCTCATGCGATAAATGTCAAGTAGTACTGCTCTAAAAAGCAGAGTCATCAGATTAAGGCTGCCGATGAGCAGAAACTGAACAGCTCAGCATTCCCTCAGCTGATCCAAGACACAAATCACTTGCATCAGCCACATCCGCGTCAGGAGTGTTAGCTTAGTCATTGGCTCTTCCGTCAAATAAACTAGTTCCTTTCCAGAACTTAGCCCATTCATTTTACTGGGCGAGTTTTTCTAGCTTCCATGCGCTGCTGTTGAATGATTATATTGTTATTATAATTATTATTGCTACTGTAACTCGCTATAGAAAACTTTGTGGAAGAACTTACATGGCACACCGGTATCGGTCTCATCGTAGCTGTCGACGCTTCCTCGCCGGACTGAGCTAGTCTCTTGGCCCGGGGATGCGAGCTGGAACAAGTACTTTCCTATCATGTCAAGAACACCCTCTTCTTCCGACCAGACGGGCACTCGGTGTCCAAAGAGCAAAGCCGTGGTATAGACCATCCTGATTTGTGTTTGTGAAGCCCCGGTATCTCCTCCGCACGATAGGTCTGAGTCCTCTCCATGTATCAAGCTAGTTGATGTGAGCGGCAGGTGTCGACTCACAACAGATTTTATACAGGGGTGTTTGTTTGTCGCATCAGCTGAGCTGAGCTCGCGCACATGTGGGCGGGGCCGATTCTGGAACGTTCCGGAATTGAACATCAGATTAGAAGCAGAAGATCACCGTCACGTACAAACAAGCCCTTAGCAGCAGTGTTTTAATAAGGTTTGTATTTTTATATTTAGTAGTTTTTCATTTCACCTATTTGATAAATAATGCCCACAGACAAACGCTACGAACATTAGCTTAATTGATATTCATAATGTTATTGTTAATTGACGTTAGCATTAACAGACACGTTCATAGTTACACTTTGTTAGTCTAACTTTCATATTATTATATTTTACTATACTGTCCTCGTTATTTTACAGAGGCAATTTAAATAATACAAACAGATAATTAACCCTCATTCCTTTACTTGTTATACATCAATTCAGAGGCTATTGTGCTGCATAACAAGTATGGTTACACAAAATACAATTTCCAGATAAGTGTTGTATTGGTATTTTTAGTTAGGTAAAGGATTTAAATGCTATTTTCATTTGATATAAATAAATATGTACTCATAAGTTTAGGGTTCCTCCGACATGGTGTTGTTCTGCCTTAAGGCCTCAAAGGAAGAAGTACAATGTGTTTAAATTTCAAGCCCAGACAGAGGAAGAGTCAATATGTTGCACCTGATTTGAACAAAAGCACTTATTGCAGTGTGAAACACCATGTATGAACCCTTCAGTTGGGCTAGTCAAGATGAACTGAATTAAAGTAGTTATTATTTTAGTATTTCTTTTACTTTACTAGAAATTACTTGGGACCTCAGTTTGTTCTCAGTTTAATAACGTCAGTTGAACACGATGCCTAAAAGAAATTATTTGTAGCTGTCAAGAAAAATCCAAAATGGAGTAACAATACAGCTCTTGGTAATCTTCCACAGAGGGTCATTACACAGTCCGTTTCTTTTTACAATAGCTATTATGGTATTTAGTACAATAGTGCAGGTTTTAGGTCAGCTCAGTCAAACCAGTTCAATACAAGCTCTATAAAAATAATCTTCTTGTTGGATGTTAAAAAACCTTGTTTTAGTTATTTTTTTTGAGTACTTTCCCAGTAAATCTTACTTTATCTCTGTCTCCAAGATACGTGCGAGGCTGTGGCTGTTTGCTCAGGCACATCAGGTCTAGACATGGACGTGTGAGCCTTGCCTTACTCACAGGTGAGTCACACAATCTCACTACGCAGGAACACACACGCACACACACACCTGGTAAGTGTCTACACTAACCAGTATTCAACCCCTCTCCATCTGTTGCTTGAGAATTATGTAATATTCACACAAAGTGTCAAACAACTCAAGTTAGTGAACCAAGGAGATATAACCTATCAGACAAGTTGAACTGCTCTTTGCTCTCTGTATTTTGCAGGTTAATCTCTCACTCATGAGTCACCCTCTTGGGAAAATTCCCTCCAGTGACATCACTGATGCTATCCAATCACGTTCAGATTAGATGTAGACGTCACCAAGAAAAAGTGTCTTGTAAGTAATCATGTGTGTGTGAGCTCTGAACCCATTATTTTACACACAAATCTGGAGCTGTTAATTATTTGGCCATTTCTAAATTCTTCTTTCTTTCGGTGAAAAGTAGCATTTTCAACCAAACTCATCGGGATGCACAATTGTGAAATTGTTGGCTTATAATCATTTGGCTGATGCAATACTGATTTTTTTTACGTTTTTTATTTCCAGTCTTGTTATGGCAAACACAAATCTTCACTGTGTAGTGTATGTTGATTATTAGAGGTCGTGCTAAATCTCCCGAACTCTTATTCATTGAACACCAGAGTCTAATTCATGCAACAGCCATTGAGGTTGTAAACAAAGCTCCATTGTTTGATAAAACATGTCAAGAAGCAGAATTCAGAACCCCTGCTCATAGTTCAGAGGGGTTTGGATCAGATCCAAACTGCTGTTCTTCTTCTCACACCAGCCTTGTCAGACACTCATATTAACTGGAAATGTGTCTGATGCAACGTCACACAGCAGTTTCAGCAGCCGACAGGCAGATAAACAGGCGTGGTGTCAGGTGTCTCATGACATGTTTCTTTTGTTTGTGCTTTCATTAAATGCTTTCTTTTATGTCTTTAATTTCCTCCTCTTGTCTTGGACAGCCTGCCTACAGCCTCTACGTTTCTTTAATCTCCCTTTCTGATCCTGCTCTGTTCTCGACAGGAGGAAATGGGATAACAACCATAAATTGTGACATCAGCTCAGCATTGAAGCGAGGTGAATTGTTCGGGGTTTTTCCACTGCTACTTACATTTGAATGTTAATTCATACATCAGTTCAGCCGGTTGTATACCCCCAACAAAGTTATTGATTATAAATAAGTCTTTATATTAAGTCTTTATAATATTATTTTCTTTGTTTTGAGGACATTCTTATTTATTATGATAGTCAGGCATTTCCTCTCATTCTCGGACAATTGTCACCCCGTAAACCATCAACGATATTCTTCAGATTTCCCATTTTAAAGTACACATCAGTAGTAGTAGTAGTAGTAGTAGTAGTAGTATCACATAAATTTTATACTATATTCATACTAATATTTCTTACATCCATGGTCTGTAGTATGGAGGTATGGGAACATGGCCTGAGTGTTCAGATGTGTGTGTGTGTGTGTGTGTGTGTGTGTTTAATGACGTTACTCTGTGATTGTAGTTATATTTATGTCGTTCCTTGATAAGGTTGAGTGTTCCCAATAGCTACCCTGAGGGGCTGAGGTGGTTCCAGACTGAACATGAGTGTGAGCTTCTTACTCATCGGCTCCATGTGATGAGGGTTGTTCCTCATGGGCAGTGTCATTGAATTACTGGTAAGCGTGTGCGCCGTCCCCTGATGAGGAGTTGGGGTGAGGAAGAACTCCTCCTTCTCCTGCTGCTGTGAGTCTATGATGTTGGCCTGGGACAAGATGTACAGAACATCGTGGTGTGTGCATGGGACAGTGCATCTGTGCAGTTTGACTCCTCTTCCTCTGATCCTACTCATGTTAGCTTTCTGGACGTCCTATCAACTCCTACACTCGCGCGTATTCAAACTTCTCCAAGGCATTATTGATCAAAAGACTTCTTTCGTAATAACATGATGGAGCATCGACGAAGTGTGACTGAAAACACAGAGATAAAAGTTCACATGTGGGCTTGAGGACAGACGCCCTGAGAGGAAAACATTTCCTGGACAAATAAAACTTACAAATGTAAAAGCTCTCTAGATGTTTGTTGGCCTTGTTTTGCAGGTAGATGGTGCTGTTACTGTGCTTTAATACACTGCTGAGGTTTCAGTGGTACTAATGCTGTACGTCTGCCGGGAAACAGGATGCTGGAGGAAACGTTCACTTTCGTTGTATTAACAAACAGAACTTAAAGTGAAACTGTGTTGAAATGGCATCACTAGTTCCAGTATTTGTCCTATATTTATATATATATTTACAGAATATGTTGAAAACAAGATAATTTCAATCAATGAAAATATTAATAAAAAGAGTTCAGTTGTAAAAGAAGTGTTTTTTTATGTTAAAATAAATATAATATTAGTAAATACTCTATTATAAATAAAGATCCTGCTTTCCAAGTGTAAATTAAAATAAATGATTACTCCAAAATAAAATAATTTACATTCAGTTAGGTACCGTAATTGTATTCATCTATAAAACCGTAAACAGTAAAGAGCCGTCCGCCCTAAGGAGGATAAATACAACAAGAAGCACTGTTATATAAACTTTCTTTCCCTCCTCTGTCTATCAAGATTAAGAAAGTTTGGAAAAACAATCAGTTATAGATTTGTAACATCAAACACGGTGAACACAGATCACACTTCCATGTCATGGATCTGAACTTTCTTCCAAAGACAGGCAGCTTCTGGTGCTTGGAAAGCGCTTTGAAAAGTGAAAATTAAAATTGAATTTGAAGGAACTTGAGGATAAAATCCAAAGGCACTGTGTGTGTTTTTCCTGACTTGGCAGCACCGTTTGACCCAGGTAGAAGGACCAGGCCAGGCCATGAGCCACGCTCATGACGGACCCTGCACAAGGACGACACTAACAACCAGGAAGGATGTCACAACAACTCATCTCTCCTCAGCAGTCAGCTGACACCTCCCGAGATGTGTCAACCTCCCAAGAGGTGTCAGACAAAAGAAAAGGGCATCCCTGCATCCAAAACGCTCCGTCCTATATCAGATGAATATGTCTTTAGACAGTGCAGAACAGGAAACAGAGACAGCTCCGACCAAGCCGGAATCGGTTGTAAATCTGTGTTGCTTACAGTTTCTACAAGGAGTCTTAGAAAGTCCAACAGAGCTGTGTTTATATACGTCAGTTCGAGGACAGTGTGAGCATTGTGGAGGAATGTTTTCATCCTTTATTAACCTCTGAAATTTAATTTCAATTACAATCAGCCCCTGCTTCAAGCCGTGTTCTCAGGATGGTTACTGTCTGCAGTGTAATCCTCTTACGCCGAAGCTGAGCTCTTCTTCACTTGTACCTCGGTGCTCTGAACTGTAACTGTAACAATTATATTTTACATTTCATCAGGTCCGTCAGTTAACATGTTTGTAGTTTCAACCTCATAATGACAAAACAAACACACAACCTCACTTAGGAAACTGAGTGCTGTTGGAGGTCAGAAAACCTCTTTGATGTCTCTCATCCATGTTTGACGCCTACTTCCAGGATGTCAGGAGGAGACTGTTCTGACAGGGGACAGTTAGCGTACCTGCATCTCAGTAACATTTAACATCCAGACAACAGAGAGGAATGTGTTGGCACTCACCTTGGCTGAGGTGGGTATCATAGAGATTTACTCTGTCTTATCTTAACCGTCCGTCTCTCCTCTCTGCCCCTGCCTCTTTACTATTTGACTCATGATTTCGGTCAGATTTGCTCTCAGCATTTGTCTGCACACCCTTAAAATCATAAATAATTTGATGATGACAACATGCAGTTGGCTACCACTTTGTTTATAGGCAGATCAGTTTCTTGTCCTCTTTGTGGAATAATTTGGACTGAAATTAGTATTTAGTGTGCATGTTTCTGCCTGATTTAGCAAATGTAGAACATGTTCACACTCACATTGTGAGGACTCACCTCCTTACCGGGACAGTTCCCAATGACATCAATGATAAAACCTTTAACATCAAGTGTTACTGTAAGGTAAAGGTGCAGGTTAGTGTTATTGTTTTATTTATAGTCAAGTTGTGTGTGTGTGTTTGTTCGTGTGTGTGTGTGTTTGTTCGTGTGTGTGTGTGTGTGTGTGTGTTACGCTGCTGTATCGAGGCCTGACTCAGCGACGCGGTTCAGACAGGGGCTCAGAGCACGTTTTAAATTTGAAAAATGTCATTGTTTTGTCTGGATGAGGGTTAGACAT
>CAAKHC010019147.1:38987-49614 GCA_901007825.1 Macroramphosus scolopax | reverse complement strand
TGTCCTCCTCCCGTGTGTCCTCCTCCCGTGTGTCCTCCTCCCGTGTGTCCTCCTCCCGTGTGTCCTCCTCCCGTGTCTCCTCCTCCCGTGTGTCCTCCTCCCGTGTGTCCTCCTCCTCTGTGTCCAGGAGCCGCTGTTGTTTAAGGACTCGTGGGCTCAGCTGTCTGGTGCAGGACGTTTCTGTAATGCGTCCGTCCAGGTGTCGGCCTGCACGGCGGTGGGCTGTGGACCCTGGAGCCCCCCGGTGTTGGTGCAACCTGCTTCAGGTAAACTTTCCTTGAATTTAATTCTTGACTCTTAACCAGAACAACAACTGAAGACAATTTAGAGGCTGAAATAAACCAGTTCACTTTTTTATAGAACAAAACGTCCCAAGATGGACAAATAATGACAAACATTCTGTCCTTCAACAAGGACGTTGAGCTTCTGTCACCAGGACGACACAAGTGGAACTCCTGCCGGAGGCTGACTGTAGATGTCATGACACCTCCAGTCATTCAAAACCACACTGACACATCTGTCCAGTTGTTGACGAGAGACAGACAGACTAAGATAATAAGAGTCTGGGTTTGATCCAGTCCACCTAATCAATCTGCAACCAGCTGATATTGATTAGTTCTGTTTGTAATGAGTAAAAGAATCTGCATGTTCATGGTGTCATGATGCCCCCATGCAGGTCTGCAGGTTCCAGACCAGCGGAGCCACATGTGGGTCGGCCTTCTGCTCGGGCTGCTGATGGCCACCGTGGTCGGACTGCTGTTCTGGGTGTTGGCTCGCCGTCGTGGAAAAGAGACGCAGTTTGGGTACGAAAAGCAAAGAAGAGTCTGTCTGTCTGTCTGTCTGTCTGTCTGTCTGTCTGTCTGTCTGTCTGTCTGTCTGTCTGTCTGTCTGTCTGTCTGTCTGTCTGTCTGTCTGTCTGTCTGTCTGTCTGTCTGTCTGTCTGTCTGTCTGTCTGTCTGTCTAACTCCCTGTCTGTCCTCAGCTCGGTCTTCAAGTCTCCGGGCCCTGAGAGTGCCGTCTCCTTCACGGCAGCTCGCTCGTTCAGCAGAAGCTGTGCTGAGCTGCAGGAGTCCACATGTGAGTTGACAGAGGTTTGGCTCATGGTTGTTCTCCAGGTTTGATATTCTCCCCTCAGGTCCTGGTTCTTCTGGCGGGTGCAACGATAAGCTCTTCTTTTTCGGATGTTCTCTCATGAGCCAAATGGCAACCGACTGTGTTCGCTGAGCCTGCTGTTCAACACTGAACGCCACTTTGCTCCAAAGATATCAGCCTCGTGACCATCACATGGCTGTGAACGAGTCGGGGCCAGAATACTGAGTCCTGTTATAGTCAGGACACCAAACAGGAGGTAACCAGGTTCCCACAGTTTAAAGATGAGTCTCGTTAATGGATCCGGTTTACGTTATCAGAAGAAAACGTTGAGTCAGCAGGAAGCAATGGAGTTGTTGGTAGACAGAGCGTGTCTGCCACCTGTTTACAGGAAACACACCTAAATTGACTCAGTTCATCACACCTGTATTTACCTGCTGCCTGTCGGACAATCAGAAGCTGTCTGACTCTCCAGCAGCAACACGGGACTGTTGTGCATTCGCGCGGCGTTTTCATTTCCTCTATATAAAGGCACCGTTTACCGTTAGCGTCAGGGTAGCTTAGCTTCTAGCATGGTGCAGTGATGTTTACTATACGCCGTGTTGACGTGTGTCTCTGTCCCCCTCTAGTGGACAGTCTTGGTATCAATGACAACCTGAAGAACAAGCTGCAGGACGTCCTGATCTCGGAGAAGCTGCTGTCACTGGGACACATGCTGGGGAAAGGTAACAACCACTAGACCTTTGACCTTCGACCCTGCCGAAGGAGGCTGGTAATGTGAACAGGATGTGATGTGGTTACGCTCGTGTTCCTGTTCACGTTCACGTTCCTGTTGGTGAAGATCACTGATGAAGATGACTGATGAAGATGACCACTGATGATGATGATGATGACTGAAGAAGATGAAGACCACTGATGGAGATGACTGATGAAGATAACTGATGAAGAGGAAGATCATTGATGAAGATCACTGATGAAGATGAAGATCACTGATGAAGATGAAGATCACTGATGAAGATGATCATTGATGAAGATCACTGATGAAGATGACTGATAAAAAGGATTAAGATTTCACTATAACCTAACAAACAAAACATGGATCAAATATTAAACCTCAAAGATAAGAAAAGGAAGCGGAACATGTGGAACCACAGCATCCATAGAACCTGAGAGCAGGAGGTCACTGATGACGTCTGGTGTGTGTGTACCTGTGTCAGTCTGTGTGTGTCTCTGTGCACCTGTGCAGGTGAGTTTGGTTCGGTGCGCGAGGCCTTCCTGAAGACAGATGACTCGTCAGTCCAGAAGGTGGCAGTCAAAGTGCTGAAATGTGAGTTTCTGTTTCCCTCATCAGGTGTTTCATGTCAGATGGTACAATGTGTTTGTATTTTTTCCAGACACCTGATGATGTCACTTGTCTTGGCGGCTGTTGGGGTTTGATGTAATGAGCAACCCTCATTTGTGTTTGTCAGCAAGTCAGCAGGTCACATGTTCTTTCATTGGAGGAAGACGCCATCGTCATTATTATCATCATCATCATCTTGTCTCATACGTTTTTGTCTTCAGTAAAAGTAAAACTTTCTTGAATTGATGTGTGTGTGCATGTGTGTCCAGCCGACATCACCTCGTCAGGTGACATAGAGCAGTGTCTGAAGGAGGCGGCCTACATGAAGGACTTCCACCACCCCAACGTCATTCAGCTCATTGGTAAATCCCCTTATGACATATTAACCAGGGGTCAAATGGCTTTGATTGACAGCCTGTTCCGTCCAATAGGAGTAAGTCTTCACCGGCGTCCCGGCAAGCGGCTGCCGATCCCGATGGTGGTTCTGCCATTCATGAAGCACGGAGACTTGCACACCTTCCTTCTGCTGTCAAGACTGGGAGAGCAGACGTTTGTAAGACCTCTCTCCTGACTCACCTGTCAATGACTCTCCCGACTCACCTGTCCAGGACTCTCCCGACTCACCTGTCAATGACTCTCCTGACTCACCTGTCCATGACTCTCCTGACTCACCTGTCAATGACTCTCCCGACTCACCTGTCCAGGACTCTCCCGACTCACCTGTCAATGACTCTCCCGACTCACCTGTCCAGGACTCTCCTGACTCACCTGTCAATGACTCTCCCGACTCACCTGTCAATGACTCTCCTGACTCACCTGTCCAGGACTCTCCTGACTCACCTGTCAATGACTCTCCCGACTCACCTGTCAATGACTCTCCTGACTCACCTGTCCAGGACTCTCCCGACTCACCTGTCAATGACTCTCCCGACTCACCTGTCAATGACTCTCCCGACTCACCTGTCCAGGAATTACCTATCAGTGATTCACCTGTCCATGAGACGTTGAGGGAGTTTGTCCTGGTTTCACTTTAGGGTTTTCCTCATTGCTGTTTGTGTCACTTACTCACTGGTCCATGTGTCCCTGCAGGACTTGTCTTTGCAGACTCTGGTCCAGTTCATGTTGGACGTGTCGCGGGGGATGGAGTACCTGAGCAGAAGGAGCATCATCCACCGAGACCTCGCCGCCCGAAACTGCATGTCAGTCCACCAATCAGCTCCCAGGAAGATCAGATGATGTTCCTCTACTTTATATCTTCTCGTTTCTCTTTTCGTCCTCTTATCACTTTTCGGTTTAAATGTTTCCACTGTCACTTTTCTATTTAGTCAAATGATTATTTTCACGTTCAATTAATTTGCCGATTGTTTCCTAAATCAATAGTTCATCTATGAAACTCTTACGATTGTCTTACAAACTACAGCTGGCATTTGTCCACCTGACGATTTAAGTTATGTCAAAGAATCAGAGAATGAAATGATCAATAGATACAGACTAGTATTCCTCTCATATATTTATTGATAAACTAAAGTAAGTGTGTGTTTGTGTGTTTGTGTGTGTGTCAGGCTGAATGAGAACATGACCGTGTGTGTTGCAGACTTCGGGCTCTCTAAGAAGATCTACAGTGGTGATTATTACCGACAAGGTTCCGTCTCCAAACTGCCCGTTAAGTGGATCGCTCTGGAGAGTCTGGCTGACAACGTCTACACGACTCAGAGCGACGTGGTACTGCGCTCACACACACACACACACGATGCTGAGGACATCATGAATCATGAATTATTAATTGGAATTCTCTTTGTCTGTTCAGACGTCACTTTCACAAATTTACTTCTGCAGGTTGCTAGTAGCTAAGTTAAGCTAACGTTCGCTTGCTAACGTCTGACCAATTAGACTGAAGAGTTAAATAACCGAAATGTTTGTCATGATGAGACCTGATGTAGTCAATCAATCTGATGTCGTCAATGAGTCAAGCTTTGATGATGATGGAAAGTTTGTAATGTTCCTTTTATTCTTCAAACATCATTTCAGTTCCATAAAAGAGTGTCTGTGTGTGTGCGCATGTCAGTGGGCGTTTGGCGTCACCATGTGGGAGGTGATGACTCGGGGTCAGACTCCGTATCCTGGTGTGGAAAACTCTGAGATCTATGAGTTTCTGATTAAAGGAGAACGACTGAAGAAGCCTGCCGGGTGCAGAGAAGACATGTGAGTGACTCTCCCATGATGCATTGCACCTTCCAACACCCAGGTGTTTTCCCCTCAGTTGCGTCCGTCAGGTTCCCCTTCTTATCACACTTCCACACTGGAATCTCTTGGATTCAATAAAGAACATATTTCATATTAATGTTATTAAACTGATGTAATAATACATATATTAATGTTCATCTGTGACCCGTTACGTCTCGTGTGACTTGCCCTTTATTCTCATAACATTTCCTGGTTTTCAGTTATGACATCATGCACAGTTGCTGGAGTCCTGTCCAGAAATGTCGCCCCAGTTTCCAGCAGCTGGTTGGCCAGCTGGAGGTGCTTTGGCTCAGCTTGTCCCCTGCCCCCACGCAAAAGGAGACTCTACTGTACGTTAACCTGGAGGGCGAGGAAGAGGAGGTGGGCAGGGAGGAAGGAGAAGCCCTGGGAGGCCAGGAGGCAACCCCGAGCTGGGGCGTTCCCTGGCAGCGCAGAGACGACGAGGATGGGGAGAAGGACCGGCTTATTGCCAATTCCGAGGCCGTGCAAGCCATCGGAGGAGACTACAGATACATCATCGGTCCCTGTGGCGCCGTGGAGGGGGAGGGGGGAGGCAGGGGGGGAGAGTCCATGGTAACTTTAGAGGAGGATGAAGACGACGACAACATCATACATGTGTGAGGTACGTTTGCACCAGACTGGACAATCATAGCACTTGATTGGACGAAGCTTGTGGTCAGCTGGCCAGAGACACTCGGTTTGTTTGAGTGTATGGACACAGGTTGGTGGACACGATGGCGAGCCACCGCGGGACAAACGTGGAGGATACACCTCGTGAACTGTGAACCCTCTGCTTCCATCTGACGAGTTATTGACGAGAAACTGTTGACGAGTTGTTGACTAGAAACTTGACGAGTTATTGACTAGAAACTTGACGAGTTATTGACTAGAAACTTGACGAGTTATTGACTAGAAACTGTTACGAGTTATTGACTAGAAACTTGACGAGTTATTGACTAGAAACTTGACGAGTTATTGACTAGAAACTTGACGAGTTGTTGACTAGAAACTCATGTGACGAGATATTGACTAGAAACTAATGTGACGAGTTGTTGACTAGAAACTGTTGACGAGTTAATTAGAAACTGTTGAGTTGTTGAATAGAAACTGTTGACGAGTTATTGACCAGAAACTAATGTGACGGGTTCTTGACTAAACTAATGTGATGAGTTGTTGACCTGCTTTGCAGGTGTCATGCTAATTTTTTCCCTGAGATGTGAGTAAATAAACAGTTTTATCTCCATAATGAACTTTGGTTCAGGCAATGTTCTGAACTCTACTTGGTGCACTGCAGTTGGCACCTGGTGGCCAATCAGGTTTCGGCTCTTTACCAAGTCACCTGACTACTCTGTGAAAGAAATATTGCTTAAATGTAAAGGTTGAGACTTTTTTTATCTAACATGCTAATGAGCTTAGCACATCAATTGTGATGGGACAGCTCATGCAAACGTTTGTTAGCAATATTCATCATTCATGCTAAGCTAGCTGCTAGCTCCTGACACCGTGTGGACATTTAGAGCCGGTCACTGACAGTGATGCTGTTAGCTGCTTCACATGTTGCTCAAACAGGATCATCAGCTCAAATCCTGATTGTCTTCTAGCGACGGGCACTGGCGACGGATTCTAACAAGTTCTTACAGGTTTGAGGCAGTAGTGATCAAATACTCTTTCACCACAATGGAGTTTATTCCCATTCAGAGGATTCAACTGGGCACAGAAACTGACCCATCGGGGCCCAGAGGCCTCAGGTCTCCTGTCAGGCAGTCCCTTGATTACAAGTATTGATTGTATTCAACAATCATCTTCATAAATAAATGTTAATTATTTCCAATTGTTTGATTGATGAAGACCATCAGCAGCCCAGAATAGATCTGCTCTCCTGTCCAGAAGAATCAACAGATTCTGAGAATGTGTCGATAAATATTTAGCAGTTTCAGGTTGAATAGTGACGTTATTGATCCAAAGTGTTGCAGCTCCGGTCGATGACTGTCATTATTCTCACTCGGTGAATCGTCCTATGTTGTTACTCAGATGAATACATCAGAATCAGAACACTGAGGTAGGGACATTTTTTTGACTCCGCTCCCAGAGAAAAATACATAAAGTATCTGCATCAAACAGTTTATTATCAAATAGTCAATTGAACATCAATATTAACCCATATTAGATTCAGAATAAAACCAAGTTTAATCTAAAAATGTTTACATGCAAATGGTACCGATTCATTTAGCCTGAAGATGTGTATGGTGGATCCAACAGATTAGGTTTTAGTTTTTGTTCTGAGTCTGAACATAGGAAACTGTAACCTTCTACTGTTTGTTTTTTTATCACTACCTAGTCTACTGAATGAAAGTCAAGCGTCTTTAACTTGTTCTAGCTTTTCTTCTCATTCGTCTCATGATTTCCTCTCCAACAGTCGAACATCAGAAGTTTCATAAACGAGTCTGAATCAGTGAGTCTGAACACAAAAACTGAAACCGCAGGTCGTCAGCACACTGACAGATGGCGACTCTGATTACCAGGTCCTTATTTTGTTCTTCTAGGACCTTTAAATCACAGATGCTTCATTAGGTCACATCACAACTAAAACTCCCAACAGGCTATGTGATAACAAACCATGTGATGGAGAGCTAAAAGAAAAAACAAACAGCTTTCAAACTGACTTTCTAACTATTGTCAAGTATTTTCACTACAAACAATTTATGTTTCAGGTTGGATCAGTTCCAGAGAGAAATCAGCAGAGAGGGGGCCTGATGACCTGCTGTTTTCCTCTCTGCATTTATCGGATTAATAATCTGCAGGTCAAATAATAAAAATAATCTGGAGACAGCATGTTCACATCAGCTGAGACTGTCAACGTTTCCTTTTTCACTTCCTTCAGATGAGACGTAACTTCTGACTCATAACCTGACGCAAACGCTCACTGGAGGATCGGCCATCCGTGTACCTGGAAGCCAGCGGCGAGTTTATGTGGAAACATCTGACCGGCTCTGTTCTGCACACAATGGTGACGCATTGTGATGATGACACCCACCAGCGACTCGTCACTGTAGCGTGACAATGTGAAATGCCCTCTTCTGGTAGTTTGTCAAAAATGTTTTGAACATTGCGTTAATCTGCTTTGTAGATTATTAGCATGTTTCCTTGTGCTAATCTCCAGTCACATCGAAGTTAAGATGAAACGTCCCACCAATGTATAGAAGAACAGATACGTCGGTTAGCACACGTTCCATCTCACGTAGGATTTTATTTTCTTATTTTGGGTGCAAATTTACGAGAAACACAAATGGGGAGGGGGGGTCACCGAGAGGGGTCCATCAGATTGCTGTTGTAGAACTGTTGGGTTTAGTTCTCACATTACAAGGAAACTGAACTGGTGTTCTGGATCGCAGACTGAAATGTGTTGTGAGTGGAAGGTAGGTAGGTAGATTATTTATCCCGAGGGAAATTCAAATGTGTACATGCAGTTGTGTATTATTGATTGTTTATTTCTGAATTAACTTCACTCACCATGCTGAGCAGCAAGGCCGAGATAACCTGTCTACATTGATGTGTCATGGATTTCTGAATTCTCTGAGGACTGCCACCAGTTGAATTCACCTGAAACAGCACGCTGTTGTCCATTGAACATCAACACAGTTCATGTTATTTTACAACATGAAAAGGAAAATGATCAATATATATGTATAATCAACCAGTCTCCATCAGTTTCTTTACCAAGCTGTAGAAATAGAAAAAAAAATCAGAGGTACTCGGTTGTACTTTGTGTTACATCATTAGGTTATTAATAGTAATGCATTGGATGTTTAAATTGACCAATTACCTTTTTAAAATGTTTGTATGTAAATCACAGTAACACACATCCAAACGGGTTAAATACCTCCTCATGTCGCCAGATAATAACTTTGTTTTGTAAGTCCCCCCTCCACGTATTCAATCTCTACTTCCGGTTCCGATTTGGTGGGTTAACGGGACACAGGCTCACTTTCGTTAGTGACGCAACGTTGTCACAAACTGACAGAGAAGTTGCGACATCAAAACACGAAACGACGCGGGGCCAAAAATCAACCCATTGACTCCAATATGTCGATCAATTGCCGGTTGAGGTATCATGTCTGAGCAGCGTCGTCAAGCGGAAGCTATCGTTAGCCGCTGTAAGCTAACCCAATTATAACGTAACCTCAATCTGCTCCGGACCGACGACTTTCAGCATCACACAAACCAATTTTCGGCGCTACTGCGTTTGCGCCGTTCCCACACCGTAAAATGCACACACGAGAATCCCATATATTTCCAGTTTAACAAAAGCTAAATCATCTCAGAAGAAATAAAATACGTGAGCCTTAATCACGTCAACTCGCTGTACGCAGCCGATGGCGGAAACTCCGCTTCATCATTATGTAATAGTTTGTTTTCACTCTGGTTCATTCATCTACACTGAAGTGAACCAACTTCGTTCAGAAGCAACAAAATGTTTCTCAATTGATCAACTGAATATCACATTCGATTAATTCAGTAGTAATTAGATGTCACCACAGGAAATTACCTCCATGGAAGGACTGGAAATCACTCACTGTTCACTGCATCGTCATTTAGTGTTGTTCGAATGTTATTAAACGGAGATTTGAACAATCCCACAATGCAACGTGAAATGCAGCGGAGCCCCGATGGCCACTATCCAACAGTACATACCATCATGAATTGTGCCAATTGACCGATGAGGTCACTAAACATAAATAACAGTGAATGATTTCGGACACAAGCTAACTACTACTGATCACATTCCAACTAGCTTCACGGCATTTGTCCACTGATGTCCGTTCTACATCCGTTTTGTCTCAAACAGAAAAACAAAACCCGTTAAACCGTCCAGATTAATGGCGCCTGGTTGTTATGTCCTGGTGGCTTCACTCTTCAAACACGGTTCCACAGGAAGAGCGAGATGTACTCCGCGGCAGCTTTTCCAGCGTGGGTAACCGACCGACCGACCGACCGACCGTCCTCCGGTGTCGGTGCTCGCCAGACAGCCGCCGGGCGAGTTTTGAACCAGGTGGCGGCAGTAAGATGGCGGCTGAGGCTGCGCAGTGCGTGAGAAGACAGACGGGCGGTGACGTCAGCACAGGGACACCGCGTGCTGCTTTCCGCAGTTAGAAAAGATCCCAGATGTTGACGAGGCTCGTGCGACGGAATAAGCGACAATAACAAGCGGATTTATGTGAGAGCGTCCAAACACTCGGTGCAGAAGGTAATCCGAGATCCGGTTCCTGAGCACCTGGTCCTAGTACGTCAATCCGGGCCGATTGTTGGATTGAGTGTTGACCAGCTGAGCCTCGGGCCTGCTGCTGTTGCTAGCTGCTACTTGCTAGCTCAAGTCTGCACACTTCTTCATACTTACTGTCGACAGAAACTGAATATTCGTTTTTATCAAGTCTAAGTCATTTATTTGATTTTGATTCCATTACATTTTTGTGACTAACCGACAACAAGCAGACTGAAATTAGCAAACACTAGAAATAAAGTCAACCTGTAGAGCATGTGTTGATGTATTGGTGATTAATTGTTATTGGACAGAATGGTGATAATCAAGTCGTCATCTGGTGTACTGTTTGGTGTTCGATAATTAAGTAATAATAATAATGATTAAGTGCAGATTATAATCTGATGTTTTGCAGTGCGCCAACGTAGCATGAAGCAGGTAGCTAACAACGTGACAATATTTGTCTTTAAATCTATAGTGCAGAACAGAATGTTGAACCAACACGTCCTCGCTTTCTGTCTGCTTCTCAGCTTCAATCTCATTGGTTACTACTGAATGTTCTTTCTGAAGGGTCCTACTGAAGTTCCTACTGTAGGTTCCTAATGAAGGTTCAGATGGAAGGTTCTTACTGAAGGTTTCTACTGAATGTTCCCTCTGAAGGTTCAGATGGAAGATTCTTACTGAAAGTTCCTTCC
>CAAKHC010019147.1:22904-38967 GCA_901007825.1 Macroramphosus scolopax | reverse complement strand
GTTCTTACTGAATGTTCCTTCTGAAGGGTTCTTACTGAAAGTTTTTTCTGAAGGTTCCGACTGAAGGATTCTTACTGAAGGTTCCTCCTGAAAGTTCCTTCTGAAGGGTCCTACTGAAGTTCCTACTGTAGGTTCCTAATGAAGGTTCAGATGGAAGGTTCTTACTGAAGGTTTCTACTGAATGTTCCCTCTGAAGGTTCAGATGGAAGATTCTTACTGAAAGTTCCTACTGAAGTTCCTACTGTAGGTTCCTAATGAAGGTTCAGATGGAAGGTTCTTACTGAAGGTTTCTACTGAATGTTCCCTCTGAAGGTTCAGATGGAAGATTCTTACTGAAAGTTCCTTCCGAAGGGTCCTACTGAAGGTTCTTACTGAATGTTCCTTCTGAAGGGTTCTTACTGAAAGTTTTTTCTGAAGGTTCCGACTGAAGGATTCTTACTGAAGGTTCCTCCTGAAAGTTCCTTCTGAAGGGTCCTACTGAAGGTTCTTACTGAAAGTTCCTTCTGAAGGGTCCTACTGAAAGTTCCTTCTGAAGGGTCCTACTGAAGGTTCTTACTGAAAGTTCCTTCTGAAGGGTCCTACTGAAGGTTCTTACTGAATGTTCCTTCTGAAGGGTTCTTACTGAAAGTTCCTTCTGAAGGGTCCTACTGAAGGTTCTTACTGAATGTTCCTTCTGAAGGGTTCTTACTGAAAGTTTTTTCTGAAGGTTCCGACTGAAGTTTCTTACTGAAGGTTTCTACTGAATGTTCCTTCTGAAGTTTCTTACTGAAGGTTCCTACCGAATGTTCCTTCTGAAGGGTCCCACTGAAGGTTTCTTCTGAAGGGTTCGACTGAATGTTCTGACTGAATGTTCCTTCTGAAGGGTCCTACTTAAAGTTCCTACTGAAGGTTATCTCTCAGGGTTCCTTTTGAGGGTTCCTTTCCCTCTCATCACTTGTCCTTATAGAATCTTTCCTGCAGTGTTTCTCGTGTTTCTTTTGCCTGTGGTCAAAGAGATTAGGTGTCATTGTTATCTGATCAGCGTCGGACTTCAGTCACAAGTACTTCATGTTGTCAGGTCCAGTCTCGTTCTGTTGAGGGGACGTTTTTTTGTGACACTCAGAATGTACAGCAGGTCTGAACGTTGTAAATATGCCTGGAAAGAAGTTCTGCGGGTATTTAGCGACAACAGCGATACAAAGTTGGAGGGAAATATTTCTCATTACATTTCTTTCTGTCCATTGACGTATGTGTTAGTGATTAGTTAGGAACTCTGTTTGGTTTGAGGAGGTCCTTGAGCTAATCATAATGAATGGTTTTGTGTTTCAGGATGCTCACGTGAACCGTCGTTTAGAGGAATATGCAGGATCCTTCTGTGCTTTAGATGTCTGGGACCTGTTCATGGCTTCCAAGAAAAGGCAGAAAGGAATGGTGTCTCATCAGCACCGGGCAACCAGCCCTGCAGCCGACCCTCCTCTTCATTGCTTTGTTGCCCTCAGACCAGGGAAGACATGTGAAGCCGCTGTGGAACAAGGCCCTAGTGTAACCAGTGACGAGGCCAACATGATGGGTCAACCTAGCATGCACCCAGTGAGCGACTTCCTCAGGATGTCTGGTCGACCTCCTGAGAAAACCCATCTGCCCAGGTCCTCTCGTCAGTCAGACAACCTGTCACCCGACAGTTTCTGTAACGGCATCCAAGTGACTTTAGACAATAACAGCATGTGGAACGAATTCTTCCGCTGTCAAACAGAGATGATTGTGACTAAACAAGGCAGCAGGATGTTTCCTTACTGCCGGTTCCATATCTCTGGACTGCAGCCATCCAGGAAGTACTTTTTGATCATGGATATTTTACCTGTGGACAGCAGTTGTTACAAGTGGACCGGCAAAAGCTGGCAAGTCGCTGGAAAGGCGCTATGTGATTTGAAGAGTCGGCCTTTCGCTCATCCAGAGTCGCCATCAATGGGTCAGCACTGGATGCAGAGTCCAGTCTCCTTTTACAAACTGAAGCTCACGAGCAACATCTCGGACCAAGAGGGGAACTTTGTACTGCATCCGATGCAGCGCTACATGCCGCGACTGCACGTGGTCCAAACTGATAAAGCTGCTGAAGATTTAAAGATAAATGGTCACAATGATGTCACATTCACTTTTCCACAGACTGAGTTTATGGCTGTCACCACTTACCAGAATTCACAGTTTGCTCAGCTGAAAGTTGACTACAACCCGTTTGCTAAAGGACTGAAGGAGGACGGCGCTGGTTCCTGGGGTTTGAAGCCGAGGACTGGTACCAGCAAAGACTCGCACAAAGCAGCGACAACCAGCGAGCAACATCCTGTGAAGAAAAGCTTGAAGTCGTTGCTCGCAAACCACAAACCTAGAAGCTCAAAAGTACGGGACGCCAAACCTGCAGTGGCAGGTCACGTCCAGAATAACCCACCTACGCCCGGCGACCAGTCAGCTCCCACAGTTAGCAGGGACGGCTCTTGGTAAGAGTTCAATCTCCGTAGTTTTAATGCATCCTTTTACTGGGTATTTGAAATGATCGTTACCGTGCTGATTAACTGCACGGAAGAACCCGGGCAGGCAGGCGGAACGTTGTTATCCACCCTGCTTTGTTTACTCATGTGATAAATTGTTGGAAATCTCTGATTCTTGTGATTCCATTGATTGATTCTAAGGAATCGACACACAGTGCTACCGAGTCAATTAGCTGCTAAGCTGTTGACTAGCTTGTTGACTACTTTTTCTGTTTTTCCCTGAAACAGGATGTTCAAAGTGTTCACACATGATGAGCTAACATGTTTCCAGAACGTCCTGCTTTGCTCCCCGTCTAAATCAGGCTCTTATAGGTTATTAGTTTATGACGGTAATGAACTGTGTAGCTGTACCACCACTGTATGGAACATAAGGATGAAGTTCCCCTGAATATAATGTGTCATGTTCTTCCACAAATGATAACTGTCTCTGATTATTTAAGATGTTTCACTCAGGTTACATCTACTAACTAATAATTATACTAATCATCATGTGGATCTGGATCATTGTAGGTATATCGAACTAAGTTGTTGCTCCATTATACTATCCGATGATTGACGCACTCACTTATACTGTTGTCTGATTTCCTTCACCAGCGACTCCCGTCCGGCACAGAAGTTGTTTTCTGAACTGATTCGGGAGGCTCATGTTTCACTCCAAAGATGTAACCTGCAGCAGCTGGCCATGTCTCACAGAGCTGAATGCAGCGAAACTAAAACCACAGTTGTGAGGGACAGCTGTCCCAACATGTCTGTGAAATCCATCAGTGGAACATCACCTGGGGATGAAGGTGAAGCTTCAACATCGACGAAGAAAGTTAAGAAGGTCGTGCATCATTTGAAATCACTCCACTGTGCAGACACCATCAGTCCAAGCTGCAGTGAGGTCAACAACAGGTCATCAGTTGCAGACGTTGCTGCTGAGCCTGTGCCCCTGAACATCTCCGTGGATACTGACGACAAACATGAACCCAAATCTCAGTCAGAGGTTTGTGGAAAGCAGCAGAAGCGTCCAGCGCCTCTCCCTCTGCCAGCTCTGGCTCTTTTTCTGAAGCAGCATTCAATGAAATCCAAGAAGGTAAAGAGCAAACTGGAGCGTCCTCGCCTAGAAATCCATCCTGACTCCACGCCGGAAGACACAGGTGCCACTGTTGCTTCTGCACGTCTCGCTTCAGATCACATAAACAATGCAGCAGGTCACCAAAAGGATCCCAGTAGTGAAGTCCCACGACCGGACCAGCGGCCCGTCGTCTCTATGGGGGCAGATCTCCATCCAGACCAAATAGTGTTGAATGTTCTTCTACAAGCAGTCGAAAAAGCTCATCAGCCTTCCAGAACATCCGGTCAAGACTCTGTGGCCCCTCCAGACCTGATGGAGCCAATCACTAAGGAATCGGTTCCAGAGAGCTCAGCCCAGCTGGCAACAGTACCAGACGGTACAACAGTACCAGACGGTACAACAGTACCAGACGGTACAACAGTACCAGACGGTACAACAGTACCAGATGGTACAACAGTACCAGATGGTACAACAGTACCAGACGGTACAACAGTACCAGACGGTACAACAGTACCAGATGGTACAACAGTACCAGACGGTACAACAGTACCAGATGGTACAACAGTGTTACCCAACTCAGATCAGCCATTTTGTACCGTTAGGACATCTATTTCCATCATGTCCTCTACTTCAGCTACCTCATCTGCATCTCCCGTGTCCTCAGAAGCCTTTGACGGAGTGTTACCAGTCTTGAATGGGTCGTCCTCGCAACCCTCGGAGTCCAGGTCTGCAGCCAGCCTTCCTGACCTCGTATGTTCACCATTTGTCTTTCAGCCTTTGTCACCAGCAAGATCACCAGAGCTGTTACCTTCCCTCCCGGCCTCCTTGGCTTTAGACCTGGACTCCACTGCTTTGGATCCAACTCCAAAAGTAACCCCCCCTGAAGAGCTGCAGCTCAGCAAGGACTCCGTCAGCTCTGTGTTCAGATGGCATACAGTGTTACCTCCTCCTGAGCTGTACATGGACACCTTTCAGTCCACGTCCCAGACCGTTTCATTAGCATCACCCTTGTTGTCTTCTCGTAGTCCCTCACACTTTACATCACAGACACTTGACCCCTCCACGTCCACGCCCCCCCCTGATGCTGCGTCATCATTTGAAGACCATGAACATTCGCTGCCTTTCCCTGCAGAACTGTCTCCGCTTGCACTTCAGTTGACGCTGTCTCCAACCTTCTCCTCATTGGATGGAGATGGGTTGTCTCCCACACCTTCCATTGCAGACCTTGTGCACTTTTTCTCCACCGATGATGACCTTGGGATGGAGTTTTCAAACACGGATGCAGTGGGACTTCCCTGCCTGCCTCCTGCTGCAGTCGAAGCTGATACACATGATCATTCTCAGCAAGTGCAGCCGACCCCGTCCCCCAAAACCTGCCAGCGGAGGAGGAGGTCCCGGCAGCAGAAGCTGGCCCAGACAGATGTGGGTCAGAAGATGAACGATTCCACCTACACAACCATGCAAGCCAACCTGGAAGAAGTGGAGGAGCAGTTATTTATCTCCTTCACATCGAAGGTAAACGAGGTTCTTAGTGTTCTTGTCTGTGTTTCCTAGAAAAGGGAGCTGAAGCCTCGTGGCTGAAGTCCAACGTCAGTTTAAGCAGATGATACAGGGGAAACCTGCAGCTGATACCGATGGGCCTCATGGTCACGTCCAGGCTCCGAGACCTCCATCGGTCTCCTGGTCTGATCTTCATAAGTGGTCTCATGTCTGATCTTTTAGTCGTGGCTTCATTTGACACGTTCAACATGAGGAGTTCAGTAAGCATCAGTCCCAAAATACTACGGGAATCTAACTTGAGACCGTTTTGTGATCAAACAAGCACCTGAACCATGCTGATGTCAGATGAGTTCTACATGGTCCATAATTGATATTCTAGCTGTGTGTGTTGTTCCTGGAACAGGAACTACCTCAGACCATGTTTGGTTGTTCTACCAGAGTACTGAGTTCTAATGACGGCTGGTTCCAGCCACGTCCAGTAGTTTGTGATCCCAACGGGTGTCCAACCCGTCTGCCACCAGCTGACTCCCCAACTACTGAGGACATTACAGTTAGAATAACGTTCAAGCAAATCTGTCCACAATTCACCAGGAATGTTTCCTGAGGTGAACTAAAGGTTTTGTGTATCATCATGTCACATGTTGTTGTTCTGACGAGTCAACGTTTGATTGGTTCCCAGTAACCCATAAAGAACGTACCGTGTATTCCAGGAGGCGCTCAGACTTCACATCGCGGACCGTTCCGATGGCCTGGGACCAGAACCTCCGACGCCCCCTGAAGGCCGACTGCAGCAGTCCACTGAGGAAAGGATCAATGGTAAACAACAAGTATTTGTCACGGTTTCATTGATTCCATCAACCGCGTCCGCCTCACGGCGAGCTGACGCGTCGCCCAACGGGCTCCTCTGACCCGTGACCCCGTCCAGTGATTTGTTCTGTTCCTGTTCTGTTCAACATGTCGATCAGACGGTCGATCGTTTGTCTCCAATGTGTTCAGAGCTGACGTTGATCGTGTCACATTGTTTTATTGCAAGTGTTCCCATTGAAACTGTCGTTGGGTGAAACAGCGGAGGGATTTGACGAGAAGATCACGGCCTTCCAGAAGATTCTGGTGAGAGACGTGAAGCTGATGAGGCACCGACAGATCATCCACCCGGTGCTGCAGGAGGGTCGGTGGCGTCTCTGCTTTATTGCCTTTCATTGTTTCTCTCTGCTACTCTAAAGCAGACAGTAGTAACCAAACACTGTGAACACCTTCTTGTTCAGTCGGACTGAAGATGAACCTGCTGGATCCGAGTCTGTCCATCGACCTCCAGTACCTGGGGGTCCGTCTGCCCATCCCCCCACCTGGAACCCCCCTGGAGCCGCCATCCGAAGAGCTGCAGCCGTCACATGGTGAGTGTCCTCCTGCCGACTCCAGCACCGGAGGACCTTCAGTCCTGATCCAGCTCGTGTAGCGTTTCCTCGTCTGTGAGTCCGTCAGGCTGGAACAGAAACCTACGGAAAGGAAACCTAGTGAACGTGTGAATACTCGGGACATTCAGTCCGTCGACACGACTCTTATTACACAGATGTTCTCACAAACAAACGTCAGAGAGCTTTAGATCAGCTGATAATTAACTGTTTACTTTGTGTTTCTCAGGTGTTTCTGCTGCGTTCGTGTCCAGAACAGGAAAAACAAGAGACGTCACTCAAATCAAAGGCTGGAGAGAAAAGTTCACCCCCTCAGATTCATCGTCCACTTCTGAAGGTCGACATCAACCCGTTGGTTCATCTCATTCACCATCTCTGAAATCAGATCATCTTTTATCCCCTTTTAGTTTCTGTTCCTTTATTCTGAATCACCAACAGAACGCAGGTCAGACCGACACGTGGACGGACTTTAATTCAGTTGGATTTTATTTGACCAGAAATCACAGCGACTCAATGAGCGTCACAATCAACCCTAACCCTAACCCAAAGTACCAGTACCAGTACTGAACCTAATGTCTGACTTAATCTACTTCAAGTCAACAGTAGAAGTACACACATATTAAAAGCATCATGTAGTTTAAGTACATTAGTGGCAGGTGACGAGATATTTATTTTCGCTGTCTGATAAATGTGAGTTAGTCGGGTTTACTCATGTTGAACACAAGTACCTCAGTAGTGTACTCAAGTACATGTACACTAATTTCACGTCTTCTTTCTTCTGTCGAATTAGGAAAAGTTGTATCGCCTGCGGGTGCTACCGGTGCCGACCAGAACAAGAAGAACCTGTCGGCGTTCTGCAGCGACATGCTGGACGAGTATCTGGAGAACGAGGGGAAGCTGATTGACGAACGCGCCGCCAGTTTCTCTCAGCCGCCACTGGAGGCGCTGGTGTACGAGCTGCCAGCCAGGAGCAGCAGCTACGTCCGGACCCTCAACAACGTCCTGAACAGGCAGACCGCCAGCGCCCCCGCCTCAGACCTCATATCTGGATTCGTCCCACCCTCACGGAGACCCAAACTCCAAAAAATGTCCAGAAAGGGAGACAGGAAGCCGAAAAGTCCCAAACAGAACAAACCCAGACCGGAACCTGCAGCTGCTGCCGGTCCCGGTCCAGCTGAGTCCAGCCCTGTAGTCCCAACCTTGATGGTCAACTCCACATCAGAGCTGCTGGCGCCCGTCACCGAGCCTCCTCAGCCCCTTGACCCCGACAGAAGGAAGTGTCTCCATCGCAAGACGTCGTCCCAGACCCTCAGTGATGCCTGTCCGGCCACAGACATGGCTCCGCTGGACTCGGACTCTGAGCGGGACAATGGCGACACATTCAGCACCGGCAGACGACCTGTGATGACACGAGAGCTTCTGAAGCAGAGAGACCTGGAGGACGGCGTGATGTGGGAGGGGCGACCTCGTACCTGCATCACAGAGGAGAGGGCCTCCATTGCTCTGACGTCACTCTTCACCTTGAAGGTAAGAGATGATGTCATTGTTCAAACCTCCACCTGGTCCCTCCGCCCCCCTTCTGGCATCTGCAGCATTTTGTAGTAGAGCAGGTGTTGTAACGTTCTCCTGTGTGGTTCAGGGTTTCGTCAGCGAGGACCCCACAGCTCCCATCCAGCTGCGACGCAAACAAGCTCCTCCCTGCCTGAACGACTTCTGCCGGCTGGGCTGCATCTGCTCCAGCTTCGTCCACAGCTCCAGGATCAGCCACTGCGGCCGGGCTCGCTGCATGTTCGGCTGCAGCTGCCTCAAACAGAAGGTCGTCCTCCTGAAGAACCTGGACGGCTCGGACTCCAGCCCATCCCGACACGGCACCAACAAGAAGAGGAAGAGAAGGATGAAGATGGCCTACAGTAAGTCAGCACCAGGAAGAACCTGCAGTGATGATGGCGACTCACCGGCAGCTCCTTCTAGCATGAAACACTCACAGTCAAAATAATCCATTCAGTTTTATTGTATAACATAAACACATTCAGAACGGCTCCATGAGCTTTCCGATCTGGACATTACAACCCCCCCGTCCTTCAACCCTGAGTCCAATCAGGACAAACTCCCCCGATGGATGTGACAGGACCACATGTCCTGGAAGCCAGATGTTCATGAGCTCTTCTCTAGTGTAAGAGCACGCGGAATTAATGCAAAAGAATTTACAACAAAACAAGACAAAACATGGCACAGCAACCGTCAGGGGCGACCGTCAGCGGCGACCGTCAGCGGCGACCGTCAGGGGCGACCGTCAGGGGCGACCGTCAGCGGCGACCGTCAGGGGCGACCGTCAGGGGCGACCGTCAGCGGCGACCGTCAGCGGCGACCGTCAGGGGCGACCGTCAGGGGCGACCGTCAGCGGCGACCGTCAGGGGCGACCGTCAGGGGCGACCGTCAGGGGCGACCGTCAGCGGCGCCATGTTGATGGCCATGTAGCTCAGATATTCAGGATGAACCGGTCCGTGGCAGCGGGACCTTTCCATCCTTTAAGCTGTATTCCAAGAATCTGGAGGTGATGTTAGAACGTTGACTTCCTGTCCTGTTCAACTTGCAGTTCTGAAGGAAGCGGACAGCGTCTCCCAGCCTGCCGAGCGGGTTCGGACTCTGTGGACGAGGGACAGCAGAGAACTGGATCCGGACCCGATCTGCGTCCCGTGTCCAGCCTCGGTGTCTCCCCCCGCTGTAAGAAGTTCTATCATGTTGTAAATGTATGTTGTGCAGACACCTCGTCTACAAACTCATTACTTCTAGTAGTAGAGTCACTCCATTATTGATAGTGTTGGTTGATACTCTGAAGTACAGCCCGTAGTGAGGAGGTGGGTCCATCTGAGGAGGTGGGTCCATCTGAGGAGGACAATGTGTCTCCAGGTCTTCTTGACATGCGAGTAGTCTTATGTTGTAAACAGTTCTCTGATTGGTCCGTGAGCTTCCTGCTGCTCTGTGATGTCACTTAGTTTTGTAGCGTCCTCTACATCGGCGCCCACTTCTATAACAGTCCACCCCCCATGTGGACCCGTTCACCTCCTGGCTTCTTGGGTCTTTCAGGTTCATCTCCGCCGGCTGATGTCACTTAACGCCAGGCGGGACGCCAGCGGCTGTGCTCGTGTCAGAAGCTTCCAGGGGAAAAAACTGATGCAGAAACCAAAGCCGAAGGTGAAGATCCTGATTGGTCAAACAAATCAATGTTTTAAGGACAGACGTTTTCGTCATCTTCTCAATTTTCTGAAACCCAATTCTGATTATTGTTTTACTGTGAAACGACGACATGTGACTCATTGTTAGAAACTTAAAGGATCTTTGCACTCAAACACCTCTGGCCTCTATTTTTATTGTAAAATCAGACAGCAGATGAACGAAACTAAAAACACGTGTTGATGCAGATCTGTGAGGATTAATGTGACTGACCGGACCACATCTTTCTTCCAGGAAGTGTTTAAACATCCAAAGCCTAAAAATGCTCAACTGAAAAAGAAGAAGCAGAAGAGACCCGTCAAAGGAACAAAGGATAACCCTCCCAGTCCTCGTCCAGGTCGGTTACTGGAGAGAATAAGTTTCCCCCTGACAAATGTTTCCATGGAGTTCGACAAGATGTAACATCTGACTTGTTTTCTACTTCTATTCAGCAAGTCGATCGGACCAGCAGCGAGGGTCCGAGCCGCCTCCAGAACCGAAGGTGTCCAGACGTCTGACCATCGTAGCTGAGTGTCCATGGAGATGTGATGCTGACCGCAGCCACATGTTGACGGTGCTCTGCAAGGCGATGGCTCAGGACACACTCAACAAGCCCTTCTGTGTCAGGAAGTATCTGGTCAGTCCCATCGGTCAGACTGTGGAGACGACAGGCGCCGACCGCTGCATCCAGTACAAAGTCCGCATCACCCAACCAGTAATGGAGCCGGAAATGCTGGCAAGTACAGCGGCACCAGTCAAACCACTGAAGCACCAGCAGAGAGAGATGATTGAAAAGCAGGTAAGTCTGAACATGTCGGCCTTGGCGGCCGCGGTGATGGTTCATGTCTCCTGTGTCTTTTCTCAGATTATAAATCTTAATCTGCTCTTGTACCTATTTAGGTGGGCAACCAGCGGCAGGTAGATGAGGTGGAGCCTCTGGAGGACTGGCAGCAGGAGGTGATGGAGGAGGAGGCGGAGCCTCTGGAGGACTGGCAGCAGGAGGTGATGGAGGAGGAGGCGGAGCCTCTGGAGGACTGGCAGCGGGAGGTGATGGAGGAGGAGGTGGAGCCTCTGGAGGACTGGCAGCGGGAGGTGATGGAGGAGGAGGTGGAGCCTCTGGAGGACTGGCAGCGGGAGGTGATGGAGGAGGAGGCGGAGCCTCTGGAGGACTGGCAGAGAGAGGTGATGGAGGAGGCGGAGCCTCTGGAGGACTGGCAGCGGGAGGTGATGGAGGAGGTGGAGCCTCTGCTGGAGTGTCAGCAGGGGGTGGTGGAGGAGGAGCTGCTGGAGGTAGAAGGAGGTGGCGTTGAGAAGAACAATGGGATAAATGATGGGAGTAAGCAGAATGCAGCTAAGCTGAAATGGAGTGAAGAGAAAAAGAGGAAGCTCAGCATGGCTCTTCCTTTCCTGACGGGAATCTCCCCCGCCGGCTTCCTCTCAGCCAATAAGAAACAGCTGGATGGCGGCAACCAACTGATCCAGGTGAGGCCGCCGTGTTTTGTCATGACCACCCAGTTTGTGAAGTTAGTTTCATCTTCCCCACTATGAACCAGCAGCGGGCAGACGATCACCTGTCAGTTGGGTTTTCCACCTCTGTTGGAGGGAACATGCTAACTTCCTTAGCATGCTAACTTCCTTAGCATGCTAACTTCCTTAGCATGTTCCCTCACAGTGAAACACTCGTTTACAGCCGGTTAACATGGGTCCTTGGAGTTTGGGGAGCTGTGGGGTCCCGTGGCCGTTGTTACCAGCCATCAGTTCTCTGATACCCGCATTAACAGCTGCGTCCGTATTCCTGGCAGAAACTCCTTCCCAGTGAGTGTTGGCCTCTGCGGAGGCTTTCCCATGTCACAGAGTCTGTTTATTCATGGACAGGATCTCAAGTTGGAAGTCAGTTGGGGGAGGAGAGGGTCCAGGTTTCCACCCTTGGATTGCTTCTGTTTAGATGATGTGGACTTGTTGGCCTCATCGGACTCCAAACGGGCTCTGGGGGGGTTTGATGGGAAAGTGAAGTATTATGAAAACTGTAACTGGCCTCGAGGGTTCCAGTAACTCGGGGTGTTTGTTGGGTGTTGGGTGATACTAAGGTGTCGGTGAGTCAGACAGACAGATTGTAATGCCGACCGCAGAGGTGTGGCGAAGCTCTAAATATAGCAGCCAGTGTATGTTCCAACCCCCCAGTCCAGAGTCTTCGATGGTGCCTGAAAGAATGAGATCCTTCCTCAGCAGGGTGCTGGGCTCCGACCCCCCTTGGAGGAGAGCCTCTTCTCTTTGAAAGGAGTCAGCTGAGTTGGTTTGGGCTTCTGATTAGGAGCCTCTGGAAACAGTTTAGGGCCCCCCAGGGATGTTGAGTTATCTTAGTGTGCTGCCACCTTGACCCAATTACAGATCAGCAGTGCAGAATTAATGGGTGGACTTCAACTCCTGTCACATGTCACTGAACTTTAACTCAGACATGCCGACATGTCTACTCTGTATCTACTCTACCATCCTGGAGCCTCACTGCAGTGTTACAGGCGCTTGAGACAACTGACATTTTGGAAGGTTTCCTCTGTAAATATGTTATAAACTATGATACTGTTATTAATGTTTCCTCAGGTGAATGGGAAGCTCTATCCTCTGGCCAAGATCCAGTTGGGGGAGATGGGGGCGCTGCACCCAGCCAATCGTCTGGCAGCCTATCTGACTGGCCGGGTCAGGTCCAACAGGAAACCTGCTGAATGCTCCTCTGAACCTCCTCAGACCCGACTGTCGGTCTCCTCTTCGTCCTCTGTATTCTCAGGCTCCCCCATCACCTCTATCCCCTCCAACTCCATCCCAAGCAACACCTCCTCCACCAGCATCACTTACATCTCCATACCTGCACCCAGACCTCAGCCGTCAGTCAGGTTGCTCGGCCTCCCAACAGGTGAAGGAACAACACACCTCTGTTTTTACTTCAGCCAACTGTTATTTATTTACCTACATTTACATTTCAGGAAGTTATAGCCGAGAGGTTTAATACTGACGGTATGTGTGTCGCAGTGGTTCCACCCGCAGCAGCGAAGACTTCCCAATCAGCTACCTTGGACCGGTCTGAGGGGACGGAGACCGTCAACGCAGCGACGTGTCAGCATCCTCAACCTGGAGCCAGACCAGTCAGACTGCTGCCAGGAGCCTCTGGAAGCTCCGCCCCCACTCCAGGTAACAGCTGAGCAGCATCCTCACAGCTGAATCTGACGAATACCCATTGATCACTTATTGATTAATGACAGTGAAGGAAGAAGAGCTGCACCACCATCATCATGTTTGACCGGTGTCTTTGTCCTGCCGTGTTTGTAGTCGTGTCCTCACGTACGTCAGGAGAGGAAGAAGTTTGCATCACACTGACTCTCACTCAACCTCCTAACAATAGATTAACTTTCATTCAGTAAAGGGTCTCCACCAGACGTCTGGTCAAGTGTTCCATCAACTTCCTCTTCTTTGTAATATCTTGGACACCTTCTGGGGGGGTCAGGACTCTGTTTGAGGACCACAACCGTTGAGAAGCTATAAATAAGCCATGTTGTTTTGTTTCAGACCCCCCCCCCTTGGTGGCTCCTAAAGGCTCTGAGGTGTTGAGGGTTCAGATCCCTGGGCCTCATATGAAGGTTCCTTTCCAGCCCCAGCCCCCCCTGCACCTTGCCCCCCCCTCCACCACTCAGAGGATGGTTCTGAGGCCGGTCCAGGCGGCATCAGGCATCGGGTACTATCGAAAACAAGACGGGAAATTGGTTAGACTGGTTCCCATCAGTAAGCTGAGACCAGTCGACCCCCTCCAGCCGATCCAGAAAGGTGGGTGGACACGAGAGGAGGAATTAACCTGCACTGAGGCGCAGCTCTGTTTGATGTCTTTATGTGACAGGTGAAAAGGCTGAGACAGGACACCCGATATGGGTTAGGGTCTGTAGCCAGAATGGAAAGGACATGTGACTATTAACGGTCTCAGGGGACAGTGGACATGTGACTATTAACGGTCTGAGGGGACAGTGGACATTGTGTCAATGACGTCCTGTATGTCAAATCAGAGTCACCTCACACAACTGAGGATTTCAGGCTGAAACAGACTTTGACGACTATACACAGCGTCTCCCCCCACCTGTCTGCACCTGTCTCATCAACTGTCTCCCCCACCTGTCTCATCAACTGTCTCCCCCCACCTGTCTGCACCTGTCTCATCAATTCCCCCCCCCTTTTTGACATTGTAGCTGCAGAAGGTAAACAAAACCTTCAAAATAATGACTGAATGTCTTCTCCCCTGTCCAGGTCCGTCTTTGTCCACAGTACTGTGGGCTTCATCTCTTCAGACTCCAACAGTGGCTGCTGTCTATCAAACACCCCCCACCACCTCCAGCCTCTCAGGCCTCAGGCCCGTCTCCGTGCCACGCCTCTCTGTCCCGTTCCAGCCTGGTTCTGGTTTTCTGAACCAAAAGGGAATATGCACCTTCAAAATCCTTCCAGCTACCTCTACTGGGGACCATGTTGTCACCTGTTCTCGGGCTCCTTCCAAGCTGCCTGTCAAATTGGTGACTTCTCCGGGCTCCTTCACTGTCCTCCAACCGAACCAGCAGACGCCGGTGAACCTCATCCCCCTCACACCCTCTGCAGGACGGGGGGCTGAGCTACGAACTGATATTGAAGAGGTCTCTGCAGCCCCAGTTCTTCAAGAACCTCATAACACCCCCACTGAGATGACTACCGCTGCTTCAGCACCGCCAGGGTCAGAGGTCAGACCTGGATGTCGTCCTTCTTCTGACAGGACCAGCCCTGGACAGGAGATGGCAAGAAACCTGGTGGACCTCGACATCATATGTGTGGACGATGAGGCGGAGGTATTCACCTCGAGAACCGAGGGCAGGGCAGAGCGGGTACTGGATGTAGTGGATCTGATGGATTCATCAAGTGGAGAGACCGAGAACTCCTCGGACTTTGGAGACGAGTCAGACACTGAGGGACCAAAGGGCTCAACTTTAAATGACAAAGTAAGAAAAAATAAAGCTTTTTTACTAAAAAAGTTTGTAAGAAAGCTGATAAGTTTTAAACATGGAAGTTATCATTCGTAAGTTGTAGGACTCTGATGGAGACAGGGATCCGATGTCAGACCTGTTAGGAAGCAAGTAGTCCACCAATCACAAGGAGGGTCCATCTGGGGACTTCATTTGGTGTGTTACGTCCTTTAGTGTCCCCAGAAGTCAGGTGTGTTACGTCCTTTAGTGTCCCCAGAAGTCAGGTGTGTTACGTCCTTTAGTGTCCCCAGAAGTCAGGTGTGTTACGTCCTTTATGGCACACAAACGTACCATCTTTGAGTCTTGTATTACTGATCATCTAGTCTAATATCTCATCTCATAATTGTCATTCCATCTTACCCATAGATACGATGACTGCCCTTCATCATCATCATCTGTGTATTATATGTTCCTCTGCAGCGACACAATCACAACGTGTTGGAGAGGGAGCGGCGAGGGAGGATGTTGGAGCTGTTGGAGGGTCTGAGGCAAGAAGTGGAAGTGAGCGAGAAGACGTCAAAGATCTCCACCCTGAAGAAGGTCCCTCATCGTTGTTCCTGTTCCTCTATTCCCTTGTTTTTCTCGTCTTGTCTGTTGTTCAGTGTGTTTCATCCTCATAATGTTCTTTTCCAGTGAGTGTGTGTTTGTGTTTGTGTCAGGCAGTTCAGGTGATCGGGGAGCTGAGGATGACAGAGAAACATCTGAAGAGGAGGAAGAGTCAGCTGATGAAGAGAAGGGCGGAGATCCTTGATAGCGTCATTCACACAGCAGGTATGACAACTCGACTATAGGACGTACAGCGGGGCAAAAAAGTATTTAATCAGCCACCAATTCTGTAAGTTCTCCCACTTAAAAAGTGGTGTGATGAAAAAGTGATGAACTTTTGTTATTGACCAAATACTTTATTTCCACAATGATTTGCAATTAAATTCATTAAAGATCAGACAGTGATTTCCTGGATTCTTTCCCCCCATTCTGTCTCTGATAGTTGAGGTTTACCTGTGATGATCATTACAGGCCTCTATCATCTTTTTAAGTGGGAGAACTTGAACAATTGGTGGCTGACTGAATACTGGTTTGCCCCTCTGTAAGATAGGAAACTACTTGTTTATTATTGTACTGTGTACATTAGAATTAGAAAGCCTTTATTTGTCTCACGACAGAGAAATTTACATTTACGTGTGTGTGTGTGTGTGTGTGTGTGTGTGTGTGTGTGTGTGTGTGTGTGTGTGTGTGTGTGTGTGTGTGTGTGTGTGTGTGTGTTTTGTGTGTGTTGTATTAGAGTGGAACTGATGACTTCAAGCGATTCAGCTTCTACAATAATCAGCTTCCTCC
>CAAKHC010019147.1:9609-22884 GCA_901007825.1 Macroramphosus scolopax | reverse complement strand
GAGTTCACTTTTACCCGTGTGATTTGACACCACTGCAACAACACGCTTGCCACATAATTGCACATTATATCCCGTTGAACAAATGGATATGTTGATTTCCCCAGTTGGTATCTGTCGCGGCGTGTGTGTGTGTGTGTGTGTGTGTGTGTGTGTGTGTGTGTGTGTGTGTGTGTGTGTGTGTGTGTGTGTGTGTTTGTTTTGTGTGTTTTTGTTTTCACTATGAACATGTCGTCAGATTGTCTTTCGGTAACTTTGGGTACTGAATTATTGTTTGTGCAGGTGCAAGCCGGCAGGTGATCAGCAGACATATGAGCTCAGATGAGGTGCAGACAGGTTCAATCAGAGTGGAACCTGATTGGACGGAGGCGGCGGACCTGCTGGAGGACTTGTCTTATGAGTACGATGATGCACAGAGTGTCTCCATGGAGACGCAAGAGGAGAACAGTTGTCTAAAAACAGCTGAAACGGCTCTGGCGAGGATCAAGAGGACCATGGACTCAGAGTAAGAAATGATGACCCTTCCTGTCTGACCTGCAGGGTCAGTAACGAGCTAACGAGCTAGCCTTTAGCTGTGTAGTAGTCTGCATCAGCGTCGTCTGTCAGGTGACGTTAAACTCCTCGACAGCTTCTATTAGATCCCATTCACCTTTTTGGAAACGCTATAAATGTGCATGATCATTTGTAATAAACATCCTCACAGACCTGATGGTTGATGCGACGTCACATCTTTGTTGTTTGTTGACAGAAGCAATTTGAGTGTTAAGATGTCGACCGACGATCCGAGTATGTCAAACGCCTTCGAAGATCTGAGCTCTGTCCTGAACTTCAGAGATGCTCCTCACCTGCTACAGCAGGTGTGTGTCTGTATGTTTGAGAGTGTGTGTGTTGAACAACATGGTGGGTGACCGTGTGTCATGTGTGTTTCAGGCTTGTCAGGAGATTCGGGTTCTGCACCATCAAGCAGAGAAACTGGAGAGTATGAAGTTTTGTCTCAAACAACAGAGAGACGTCTTTGTCAGCGTCATTTCCCAGCAGTCAGGTGAGGATGAGGATGATGATGATGATGATGATGATGATGATGATGATGATGATGATCTCTTGTTCTGAAACACTGATTGGCCGTAAGTGATGTTTGTCCCCTGTTTCAGTAAGCAGACGTGTTTGTTCACACCTGGTTTACATGAGGAGAAACATAACCTGTAATGCGCTGTATGTTTGTAATGCAGGTAAGAGCAAGCTGAGAATCCTGAGGAAGCTGCAGCACCTGTCGACCAAACAGAGCGAACTGGAGAAGCAGAAGAGGCTCCAAGCAGCCAATCAAATGCTGGAGGCGAGCGGCGGGGCCTCTGCTGCTCCTGCAGGACATGCAACTGATCACTTTGTAATCGTATCTTCCGCCCTGCCACAGAAGACTAAACAAACCCTTACCACTCCAGTTGCCACAGCTCCGCCCACCAGTTTAACGGCCACAGCTCCGCCCACCAGTTTACCGGCCACAGCTCCGCCCACCAGTTTACCGGCCACAGCTCCGCCCACCAGTTTACCGGCCACAGCTCCGCCCACCAGCCCGCATGCCACCGCCCTGCTCCAGCGGCAGCAGATAATCAGCCACACGGTCGTGAAGGTGCAACCCCTTGTGGCTGCTTCCTCTCCCTCCCATAATGCAACAGTAGTGAGGGAGCGTCAGAGGACGATGCCTAATATCTTGTCTCGCTGTAAGAATCCACTTTCCCCCCTGTACACTAAGACTGGTAAGATTGAAGTATTGATTGATTATTGATAAGGTAGTCCAGTCCAATCCTTAGTCCTGTCGTCTTTGTGTTGATGTGTCCATGGTTCGCAGGTGACCCATCTGCCTTTCAGGCTGTGGTACCCGCTGACATTCTGTCGCTGGTTGGTCCAGAGTTGCCGAGGCAACCAGTCCTGACCCTGAGCCCGCTGATGATGGGACAGACGGTGTCGCAGTCTCCTACACCAGGTACTGACGCTCTCCTCCACCTGCTTCACCTGGCTTTTAGTGTGAAGTCTGTAAAACTTGTCCTCTTCTTGTCTGTGTTGAAGGCGTGGCCTCAGTCACACTCAACATTCCCAGTCTGACCAATCAGCAGATACAGCTCACTTCAGTGCCCCACCCACCTACCAGTAAGATCTACGACAGCTCTGCCCCACTCACAGTCACTAACTTCACAGGTGACCAGCAATCCAATAAGCTAGCTGACTAACCTAGCATGTAACTAGCTAGTTAATAACCCACAAGTTCCACCTCAAACTAACGACACGTCCAAACCAGCTGACTGTCGCTGTTTCTGTTGTTCACAGCTGCGAACTTCAACAATCTGCTGCACCTGGTTCAACCCCTGACAACATGTCAGCTGCAACAACCACAACAACAACAACAACAGCAACAACCACAACAGCAGCAACAACCACAACAGCAGCAACAACAACAACAACCACAACAGCAGCAACAACCACAGCAGCGACAACAACAACAACCACAGCAGCGACAACAACAACAACCACAGCAGCAGCAACAACCACAGCAGCGACAACAACAACAACAACAACCACAGCAGCAACAACCACAGCAGCGACAACAACAACAACAACCACATCACCAGGGGGATGGTCCGCTGGTCCCTGCTGCTCCTCTGCTGGTCTCTGCTGGATTTGATCAAACATCAGACCAGATTAAAGACCCGACCAAGGTAACCGCTGAGTCCTGCTTGTTATCGTATCCATCCATTAAAAACTGTGATGTCATCAGGGAAAGGCCTGCAGGGGCGGAGCATCAGAAGGAGAGTGAGGATGCACAGAGTCTGACGTCCATCCTCAATGAGATCGTCTTCCTCAACCAACAGAATGCCGCCACCGCGCCAGCCCAACATTTGAAGAATGTTCCAGTGGAGCGGCTGGAACGTTCCCACAGCTCCGGGCTCCTGCAGCTGGACTCTGACTGTGATGACACCGTTACATTGGAGGGGTTGGGGCTAAATGGACATTCAGGGACGACACTGGGCGGACTTCAGCGAGGTTTCTCCAATGAACACCAAAAAGGAGGCGTCCTGGTTCCGCCTCCTCTGCTGCAGATGAAGGTGGGTGGAGCCAAGATGGCGGATCACACCAGCAGTGATACGGAGGGATGGCAGCAAACGGAGAGTGGCATGGCATGGAGACCGATGCCAAGGCTCGTTCCCCTGGGCTTGAAAGGAGCCCCTCCTAGCTGATGATGTCCCTGCAGTGGTCAGATCTTATTGGTTGTTTCCACATCACAGTGGTGGTTTTGTGTCAAATTCTTCAACCATATGACAGCCAATCGGGACCCAGGCTGTTGCCCTGGCAACGATTTAGAAACTGTCAAGACGCGACAGACGATTTGGAATTATGTATGTTGTTTTTCGTTATTTTCCACAGCTACGAACAAAAGCTTAGCTGGATGCCGCTAACGTTTCCTCGATACATCTGAACAATAAGAGTGAAATAATCACAATACAGAAAGTCGACAGGAGTCACTTCAATTTTAATTTGAAAGATTTCTCTGAATATTAAAATTTGATGTTTCTTACCTTTTTGTGGTCGAATTTTATCTTCTCACGTAAAAACTGTGGCTTGTGGGAAAGTTTGGAGATATTTAATAATGAAACACTCGTGTCACCTGCACAGGTGAGTTAAAGGGCCAGTCTGTCTCTTAATTAACAGATGAAGCTGCTACTTTCAGTTTGTTTCCTAAAGTATTAGTATTTGTGTACCTTAAGACATTTCTGCTATGCCGTCACCAATTCATATAAAGTTTCCGATAGTCATGTAATTTATAAACTCATCCTCATGAAGCATGATTGTATCTAATCACAAACAAGAGCAGCATTGTCAAACAAAATGTTTCATTAGGTCAAAATAAAAAAAAACAATTCATGCTCAGTAGATTTATGACCTTATGTGACTGGCCTTTAAATTATTATTATTTTCTTGCATTTCGGGAAAAATGTGTAATTCAGTCCAGTTACCCTGTGACGTCATCCAGCGGCTGCATGTCATCTTTCTATCAGAAGCATGAAATTAGATTTTTCAGTCTGCAGTCAGTTGGAGCTGCAATGCTCACGATCAATTTGTTGATTGCTCACCTGTATCACACCTGTCCAATAAGCCCCACCCTCTCAGTGTTAGCAAATGGACTAACTAAACCCTCACAGTAGATGTCGGATAAATTCTGAATATTTACTTTGTTGTTTTACTGAATGAGTATAATAATACCTTTATAGAAATGTAAACGTGATGCTACTAACAAGTGTGTTCCTATGTGACTGCGGACTGTTGACAATTCAGTTCCAAAATATGATTACTACCTTAAGATTCTAATTGCAAATCTGTAATAAATATTCATACAAAAAGTGGATGTGGCCTGAGTGACATCAACAATTGGTTTTGGACATTTTGAAGACTCAACGTCACCATCTGTTTTTTGGAGACAAAAGTGACATTTTGACCAGAGGGTGCAGCTGACTGACACACAGGCAGGTCGCCATAGAAGCGACCCATCAATCAGCAGGTAGTCTATAAATCAACAATCTTCTAAACAATCTGACCACATCACTTCTATACAGTCTGGGAACTTTGTTTGAAACATCAGTACACAACTCTGAATTATTTTAGAGTATATATATATATATATATATATGTGGCTTATCGACTTCAAGAAGACATTTAGAAATGTACATTTGTAATGTACTTTTTTGAAAAGCTGAACTTGTATTTTTAGGGTGGTTTAGCTCGTGTTGGCATGTGGTTCTTTACGTAGTGGTTTTGTATGTAAATGAAAATTATTTACAAAAAAGTGATTGATTTACATGAATATGTAAATTAATTTAACATTCATATACAGTATATATACATATATTTATTTATATGCTGTATATTTATGTATACATATATACTGTATATGCATGTTATATAGTTAAATGCTGAAATGTTACATATTATTCCTTTAAATTATAAATTACACTAGAAGACAATAATAAATACATTTTAATAATAACGTTTCAACCGGTTGTCGTGACGTCAGATTGAGACGTCTTTGCGTGTTTCCTGTCTGAGTCTTGACGTGGCGCCGCCATGTTGTTTTGCTTCGTTGTCAGCAGAGAAGAAGAAGCAGAAGAAGAAGGAGAAACAGAAGAAGAAGAAGGTGAGTCTCTTCTCTCTTTGGATCAAAACCTTCACCTGAATGTTTGTCGTCACCTGAGCGCCGCTGCCGTCCACCTGCCCTGCTAGCTGCTAGCTGCTAGCTAACATGGATTCTGTCGGACGTTCAAGTGACGTTCAATATTATTATTTGATCAGTGTGATTGATAATCAGCTGATTGATCAGAAGTACTGTCTGTCTGAACGTTTCAGTAGTACTTTTACTTTACTTGAGGTATTTATACTTATATTTCACTTCTGTGTACTGCATGTGAGAGTAAAGTACTTATACTAGATACTTGATGAGACATATTTTCCTTAACTTGTTTTAATGTTTAAATACTTGCTGATATTCAAATACCCGGAGCTTTAAACTTCAGCTAAACTTCGTACATTTGTAGGGAATTTAAAAATGACGTGTTTATCTGTTCATGTATAAACAAACTGTGTAAGTACTTACATATAGTACTAAAGTATGACTACTAGTACTGGAGTATATTTACTGATCATCGGGTTTGTTGTAGTAAAATATGCTTATTGTCTATGCAGTTTTAAGATGCAGATAATTTATTACACACTGATGCAGTAATCTGTTAACTGTATACACATGTACATATATTATCCTCCCTAGTTCATGGAAGTGGGAGGGACAAAATATTAGGAACACGTGTCAGTACAGCCGCCTTCAAACAGATCTACTAATTCGGCATGCTGCTGTGACTGAATTAAATTGAATCCGTCCAAATGAAAGATGGACGGAATGCCTGAGTCAAAACATAATATTTGTCTTTTTCAAAACATCCAAGCTGAATGTGACGACAGTGGCGAGGACGCTTGAAGGGCCGCTGATGCACCTCGACAAACTTCATGAAAAAAGAGAGAGCAGCACCTTGTTGAATCAAACGGCGGCTGTTTAAAGGAGTCCAGTACTGTATGTGGTTTACTGAACCAAGTAGCTGGGAAGATTAGTTGGTAGTACTGCAGTATTCTCACACTGCCTCTCTCCCTGAAGCCTGCACCTAACAGCGTGTCTGACCGCCTCCCTGCGTTGCCATGGCAACCTTCCCAGAGTATATTGCTCAGAACGAGGAGCGTGATGGTGTTCGCTTCAGCTGGAACGTGTGGCCATCCAGCCGGCTGGAGGCAACCCGGATGGTGGTGCCGGTGGCAACACTCTTCACGCCGCTGAAGGAGCGACCTGACCTGCCACCCATCCAGTACGAACCAGTTCTCTGCAGCCGCGCAACCTGCCGAGCAGTGCTCAATCCGCTGTGGTACGCATCACTGCACATGAAGAGAGGACATTTAGCACCACACAGTATGACACCTGTCCAACACTCATCTGTATCACACCTGTCCAACTCTCACCTGTATCACACCTGTCCAACTCTCACCTGTATCACACCTGTCCAACTCTCACCTGTATCACACCTGTCCAACTCTCACCTGTATCACACCTGTCCAACTGTGTGTTGCAGCCAGGTGGACTACAGAGCCAAACTGTGGGCTTGTAACTTCTGCTACCAGAGGAACCAGGTAAACATGTTCTACTACACCTCTAAGGACATCAGTGTGTTGGCGCTTCAATTCTCATCTTGTTGTTTGTTTGGTCCTTTTCAGTTCCCACCGTCCTACGCCGGGATCTCTGAGGTGAACCAACCGGCTGAGCTGCTGCCACAGTTCTCCACCATCGAGTATGTGGTCCAGGTGAGACTGATGAACAGGTTGAGACAAATGGTGAGACATATTTGCTAATGGATAACCGGCTGTTGTGTCTGTCCTCAGCGGGGCCCCCAGATGCCGCTGGTCTTCCTGTACGTGGTGGACACCTGTATGGAGGATGAGGATTTACAGGCTCTGAAAGAGTCTCTGCAGATGTCTCTGTCCTTGCTGCCCCCCACTGCGCTGGTCGGCCTTATCACCTTTGGGCGCATGGTTCAAGTGCACGAGCTCGGCTGCGAGGGTATCTCCAAGAGCTACGTCTTCAGGGGGACGAAGGACCTGAATGCCAAGCAGCTGCAGGTAGTTTACCCTAAGCTAGCTAATGTTGCTAACCAGCACAGGGTCAAATCATGAAGGTAGCATCAATCTGTTCTGCGCTGTTTGTCCATGTTGTGGCAGCTTTACTGTGAGCAAATTATCATGTAAGTCCTTCTGCTTATCCACGTCCTGAGGCGTTCTGGGCCTGATGGGATATATTATCCATCAAGTTTTCACTGGGACTTCCGGGGGTCTCAACTGTTTGTCCAGAATACAGGGACGTCCATGAGGATGCAAATCAGAAGCCTGAACCTCATCAGCCGAGTTCTTCTAACATGCAGCAGCTACAGATGTCACAAGAACCGATCCTCTGGCACAAAGTCGATGCCAACTTTCTGAAAAAACTTTATATGATTAATTTTCTGTGGCAACTACGCTACCAAAGGACCTCAGGTACAGGAGATGCTGGACAATGACAACAGCAGCAAACTGAATTCTTATCGAAATCTGACTACCAAATTTCTGGTGGTTTCACTGAGCATCAAACTTTCACATAAAGGACCGCCCACAACATAGAACTTCTGGTTGGACAAATACAGACCACTGAGACCCCCCACCTTCACCTGCCTGATTAATGCCCCCACCCCAAAACTGGACTCCAGTAGGAAGCCGTAGCGGGGGATAGCTTAGCTAGCTGGCAGAGCTAACTAACACTTTGCTAACTAAATGTCGATGACTCTGCAGGAGATGCTCGGTCTGGCCAAACCTGTCGCCTCTCAGGGACGAGGACCTCAAACTGGTCAACAGCCACTGTCCAACAGGTAAACACACACAGACATACACATCCTCCAGAAAGCCTAAAACTCCTACTAGACAATAAAAGACAATGCCAAATGTCAGTGATCTCAGAGGCTCACAGAGGTTGTGGTAAGATGTGGTGCTCAGCGTAGACGTTGTCAGGAGGAACTTCAGTGCTAGAAAACAAACAGGAAGTTCCCGCTGCAGAAAAGCAAACCTGTTTCGAGGTGACAACAATTTGAGGTGTGTTTTCGGTTCTTACCTCAGGTTCCTCCAGCCGGTGCAGAAGATCGACATGAACCTGACTGACCTCCTGGGGGAGCTGCAGCGTGACCCCTGGCCCGTCACACAGGGAAAAAGGCCTCTGCGCTCGCTGGGTGTTGCAATGTCCATCGCTGTTGGTTTGCTGGAGGTACACTTTTAGTTTCCTTCTGTGAAAGGGTGTTAGTCACAGCCACCCTCACTTCACCACTGACACTCAAGTATCTGGTTTAATTTGTCCATCTCACCCACAGTGCACCTTCCCAAACACGGGCGCACGGATCATGACGTTCATCGGTGGCCCGGCAACCCAGGGTCCCGGCATGGTGGTGGGAGACGAGCTGAAGACACCGATCAGGTCTTGGCACGACATCGAGAAAGACAATGCCAAGTTCATGAAGAAGGCCACCAAGGTGAGGGAGGGAGGGAGGGAGGGAGGTGTTAGTCAGGTGTTCCTAACATAGTAGCCACAGGTAGCAGTCAGGCGCTAACCTCCTGGTGTGTGTGTGTGTGTATTTGTGTTTTCTTTGTAGCACTATGAGTCACTGTCAAACAGAGCATCCACCAACGGTCACATCATCGACATCTACGCCTGCGCCCTCGATCAGACCGGCCTGCTGGAGATGAAATGCTGCGCCAATGTCACCGGGTACAAACACACACACACATACACACACACACACAACACTCACTGTTGTTTCCTGTTAAGACAAACGGCATCAGTTTCTTTCAACTGTGGGACTTTTATGCAAAAGCTATTAAATATACATGTAACATGTCATTCCATTAAGGTTAATTAGTTACTCAGCACCAATCATTCCCTAATATATCTTCTCTTGCAACTAGTCTAGGGCCCTGAAGTAAAAGAGAAAATACAGTCAACTGCTTGGACATGTGAGGGCACAATGACATCACTGTCACACCGTCTATTGGTGGCCAAACACCAGCAGGGCAGACGCTGAAGAATAGAAAATATTATGAGATAGAGAGTCCAAGGAGAGACAGTCTCACACACACACACACACACACACACACACGCACACACACACGCACACGCACACGCACACACACACGCACACGCACACACACACATGCATAAAGTAATATGGGAAAAAGGTTAAGAAAGAGAAGCTGTTGTGTTCCTCAAAATAGCAGATGGTGCCAAAGACGGGACGACGTTAAGAACCGAAGGTAATCTGGATGGTTAGAGTCTGTATGAAACATGGGCTTTGACTTCTGGACCTCAGTTCTCGAGTCAACTCGGTTTATTGTATTCTTTGTGTTCGCAATAAATCTGCCTTGGCGGTGAACTGACGATCCTGCCCTGCCCCCCCCCCCCTTCCTTTCTTCTGAGTTTAGCTGAGTTCTAGTATATGACAGGTAAAGAGTTTTCTTTTTGTGTCTCTGTCTGTCTGTCTATGTGTGTGTGTCTCTGTGTCTGTGTGTGTGTGTGTGTCTCCGTGTGTCTCTGTGTGTGTGTCTCTGTGTGTGTGTCTCTGTGTGTGTCTCTCTCTGTGTGTGTGTCTCTGTGTGTCTCCGTGTGTGTCTGTCCGTGTGTCTCTGTGTGTCCGTGTGTGTGTGTGTGTGTGTCTCTCTGTGTGTGTCTCCAGAGGCTACATGGTGATGGCTGACTCCTTCAACACGTCTCTGTTTAAACAAACCTTCCAGAGAGTTTTCACCAAAGACGTCCAGGGATCATTCAAGATGGCCTTCGCCGCCACGCTGGAGGTCAAGGTACCCTCACCATCACGGAGGCCCGGCCCCCACATCACCTGTACACAGACCCCCCCCCCCCCCCCCCCAGTGTTAAACCCTGTGTGATCTGTTTCAGACATCCAGGGAGATCAAAGTGTCCGGAGCCATCGGACCCTGTGTGTCTCTGAACGCCAAAGGACCTTGTGTCTCTGAGAACGTACGTCATCTGTGAACTCACAGCTGACCTTTGACCTTCCACGTTTCAGCTTCTTCAGGACATGTTAGCTTATAAACTGTTTATAGTTCCCGGTTGATTTTCTGACTAGATGAGAGGAACAGAAACCTCCAAAAAACCTCAGGAATTCAAAGTACCTGATACAAGATACGAGCTTACAAGATGACGATGATAATGAAATGAAGGTTAATAATAGTAAACAATTATACAATTAAATCATTAATGTGATCAAATCTGATACAGTTGCTTAGCAAACTCCGCCCATAACATCACACCTGCCCGTTAGCTGGTAGCTAGCAGAGCGATACATGTTTGAAGGTCTGGTGTGATTGAACATCCAAAGATGAAATAAAGATAATAAAGTCTCGTCATCCACCTGCCAAAATATACACATGTTGTACTAACTGTACTACAGTATTACTGCACTTAAGCAAGTAACAGTTTTTACTCATGTTTGCTCCAGGAAATTGGAACCGGAGGGACGTGTCAGTGGAAGATTTGTGGTTTGGACCCAACAACCACACTAGCTCTCTACTTTGAGGTTGTGAACCAGGTAAGACTTGAGACAGTCTGAATGACATTACAACACAAAGTCAGTCAACATTTAAGGAGGCTCCACTTGAGCAGGTTGACATGATTCACGTTACTGATCATGTACTGGTCCTACGCGGCGGCGGCGTTGGCGTGCGTACATGGTGACCGTGGTGAACCTGTCAGACGCCTGCTGTGATGATGATGACACGTGTGTGGGTCACCTGACACAGTCGCATGTGAAGGTGTGGGCTTTATTCAACACAACACATCTGTATATACACACACACAGACAACTGGTTTATGGAGACGTAAACATTCACACAAATGTACAAGAACATTTGGAACTAAATGCTTGTTTGTGCTTCGACATTCATCGTGTTGTTTTTACATAAGAACGTCTTGTTCCAAACACGGTGTTCTTTAATCGAATGCTTGAGTTGTCTGTTTGACGCCATCCCTCGCTCAGGGTCTCGGCCCCTGTGGGACCTCTGACTTTTGGCTTGAACTGAACTAACTCGATCACTGAAAGCACAGCTGACCTTTATAGAAACAAGACAGATATTTCTCAGTTGTAGAAAGCAAATAGTAAAGTACCATCTGCCTTCAGTTCTTCATCCTCCACATCCAGACCCTCCAGATGAGGAAGCTGGGAGGAGGACACTGAACTCTCTTTGTTTAAAGTTCTCCACCATCACATCTTGTTAGTCTGTAAACCATGAAGGCTCCTGACGACGCCCCCCCCGACACAATACAGTCCTGTTTGTAATCTGATGTCCCGTGAATGTTTTGGACAGGATTTGGATCATCCAAAGCGGGCGAGGGCCTGATCACCTCCTGATCACCTCCTGATCACCTCCTGATCACCTCCTGATCACCTCCTGATCACCTCCTGATCACCTCCTGATCACCTCCTGATCACCTCCTGATCACCTCCTGATCACCTCCTGTGGCTTTAATTCATCTCCGGCTGGTTAGTAACGGTGGCCTCTGCTTTTTGTGTTTGTTGCAGCACAACGCTCCAATTCCACAGGGAGGTCGAGGAGCTCTGCAGTTTGTGACCCAGTACCAACACTCATCAGGACAGAGACGCATCCGAGTGTCCACCGCCGCCAGGAAGTGAGATTCACTCACTCACTCACTCACTCACTCACGACACATACACACACGCACACATGAAGGCACACAGACTAAAACACACACTGCCTCACACAGGTGACAGATGTTGATGAAAGTCTCTTGATATCAGAACACCACCTGGTGGTCACATGAAGAACAACTCCAAACTGTTTTTTTGTGATGTCATGATGACGATATCTTTTATCTCTCAGCTGGGCAGATGCTCAGACTCAGATCCAGAGCATCGCGGCATCCTTTGATCAGGAGGCAGCGGCCATCTTGATGGCGAGGTTGGCCGTGTACCGGGCAGAGACGGAGGAAGGGCCTGATGTTCTCAGGTGGCTGGACAGACAACTGATCAGACTGGTGAGGACCGACACACATGGAGTCAGAGTTCAGTGAATCTGGTGTGTCACCGACCAGGATGTCACTCAGCTGATGGTTCATCTGGAGGAGTTGGGATGGAACCAGGAGCTGAACCATCCTGAGTCACAGCTGCCGGGGTTGAAACTGTTTTTCTGAGGCTCTTGAGTCTTAAAACAATCCAATTAATTGTTGCTTGAATTGTTTGTTTAGTGTCAGAAGTTTGGAGATTACCACAAAGATGATCCCAACTCATTCAGATTCTCAGAGACCTTCTCCCTTTATCCTCAGGTGATCCACATTCCATCATATTTGATACCCTACAACCCAGCTGTACCTGCCTTCATGTGGAAAATCACCTGTTTGACACAGAATTGTGTGTGTGTGTGTGTGTGTGTGTGTGTGTGTGTGTGTGTGTGTTTCAGTTCATGTTCCACCTGCGGCGCTCTCCGTTCCTCCAGGTGTTTAACAACAGTCCAGATGAGAGTTCATATTACAGGCATCAGTTTAACAGACAGGACCTGACCCAGGCACTCATCATGATCCAACCGGTGCTGTACGCCTACTCCTTCAATGGACCGCCCGAGGTACGCATGCACACTGTACACACACCTGTACACACACCTGTACACACAACTGTATACACATCTGTACACACACATTTGCACACTGTACACACACACCTGGGTACTGTAGGCACACCTGTGTATACACATGTACTTATACATCAATTTCAGGTCAGAGTATGAAGCTCCAAAATAAAATGATGGTTAAGGGATTATTGATCTGTGATTGGGTAATGATTATGTAATGATTGTGGTAATGGGTTAATGGTTGTAATTATTATGGTAATGATTGTGTGTTTCAGCCAGTGCTGTTGGACAGCAGCAGCATCCTGGCAGACCGAATCCTACTGATGGACACGTTCTTCCAGATCCTCATCTACCACGGAGAGGTACACACACACACACACACACACACACACACACACACACACACACACACACACACACACACACACACACACACACGTAAGAGCAGTGATGTTACATGTGATGGATAAGTTAATTATTGCAAATAGAGGTGTTGCACCTTGTACAGCACACACAGTATTGGAG
>CAAKHC010019146.1:52332-63311 GCA_901007825.1 Macroramphosus scolopax | reverse complement strand
TCCAAGTTAGCAGGTCTCGGCTGCATCAACATGGAGGGGGCGGGGCTTGTGGGGGCGGGGCTTATGTGATACATGCAATCAGCCAAAAGATCTTTTGGCTTCGCTTTGTTGCAGAGATTATATGACGTCTATTATTGGGACGGTTTCAGTGACGGCCGAAACAGTGTTTGTGTTTTCCATGAGCCGACGACGGCTCTGTTATATAACTACAACGACCCAACATTAGTACACATAACACTTAAGTTGTCTTGTAGTTTCTAAAATCTGAGCGAATCACACAGACCGATGATCATCCTCCCTAAAACACTGGCTGCTAACCTCTGCGACATCTTGTCAGGAATGCACTTGTGTGTGTGTGTGTGTGTGTGTGTTGGGTACTTAATGACTGCCGTGGGTGTGCTTTGGCATACTGTAGGTAACACTCCATTACTTGCCCATTTCCTCTGCATGGTTAGCCTGAGCGTTTTACTCACAGCATAATGCACTAATTACAGCTGTAAACACACACAAAGACAAACACTGATAATCGTTTACCTGCTTATTTGACGGAGACGCCGTCCTCCCTTCCTGCCTCTTCAACTCCCTGATTACATTCAAGTGATCACTCCGGTCTTGACTGTGTAAGGACACATAAATTGTTTGTTCCCTGAACGACAAAAGGATGACCAGACTGAAAGGCGAGTGGTTGGATGAGAAGGTGGAGGGGAGGTGGGGGGGGGGACAATTTCATCTTCATGACTGAATATATGTGATTACATCTGTGGGCAGAGTGGCGGGGCGAAGAAGGGGAGGGGGCAGGAGGTGACAGACGATGAAATAAGAGGTGGACAGATAATGACAGGCAGCCAGACTGAAGTGGAACAGAGCAGATGAGGTCTCTCGCCTCTTTTTGTTCGTCATTTGGGTCACTGCTCTGAATACTGGAGACGAAATGAGCAGCGGTGAGGTTTTTCTTAATACTGTTTAAGCACACTGATGAGGAGCATTAGACACAATGGCACAGTTGGGTGATCGGGTCTTGTTGGGCTCAGTGAGCAGGGCATGATTCAATTCTTCCTGTAATGAGCCATCGGGAAGAAAAAAAAACAACGTGCATGGATTACAAGATCAGATGGAACTGTAATGACACATCGGGGTAATAAGTGTGTTTTGGGGGCAAAGTGCAAGTCTGGAGTGAAAAGTCTGGCTTTTTTTTTCTTCTTCTGTTATTCTGCAGTCAATGCATCTGCACATGTGTCAGTGTGGAAGTGTTGGACGCTGTGGAGGTCTCAGTGTTGGCGGGAGCTGCCCAACCACTCACTGTAAATGCTGGTCACATTTGTTAGTCTGTTGATGTCCCAAATCCAATAACTGCAGTGATTCACCGATGTAAACATTTTCTAAAAGGGAAACGAGAGGGAAAAACATTTTGGAGATGAAAAGGTCGACAAGAATTAATAATCTGGAGATTTGTTTTGGGGAGGTCGGACAGGAGATGAGGGGGGAAATAAGCGTGCGGCAGGGTGGATGAACAGAGAGGGGATGAGAACAGATGTTAAGAGAAGATGTGACAGGACCGATGTTACAGGTCGCCGACGCACTCGCACCCGCGGTGTGTTTACTCAACCTGTTTCACTTTCATGGAATTATTATTGAATCTGCAATAACAACAAGGGTAGCAGCGGCAATTCATTCCCACAACTCAGGGACACACAGGCCTTTCAGCATGGCCCTGAATACAACAAGGATACACACACTCACTCACTCGCACACACACACACACACTCCGGGAGCTGCATCTCAGTTCAACCTCTGATTGGATGTTTTTCGCTCAACTGTAACCAGGGCCATGGGTTTGTCATTTTCACCAAATATAGCAGAGACACGCTCTTTCCTTACTTTGTTGGCCTTCAGAGAAAGTTCAGTATTGGTTAATTCCATCTCCTCCCAACTCCTCACACACACACACTTCTCCTTTTCCATCCACAAACGTTGCCTCGTGCTTCGTGCTTCATGACGTGCCGTCAGTGTGCCGCCGTCTTTCTGCACGTTATCCTGTCCGACCAACATGAGGAAACATTTTTGCGCTGCAGTGTAGGACGAACATCACACGGAATAATCAATAAGGCCCGGTCCTCCACCTGTGCATCAACATACATATTCAAAAGCATGATGGGAAACTCAACCTGGAGCGCAGCGAGACACAGCACACACACACACACACACTGCTCACACTGGGGATGCACACACTCTTTATAGTTTTACTTTATAGAGAGAACACAAGGAGAATCAGCTCAACTGTTACATTCACATCGATTACAGACTTGGCATTTGATAATAATGAGACACAGTCAAAGTGTTATTTCATTATTTCAAATCCCACATTAACTTGATGTAATATTGTCAGTGCAGCATGTTTTATGCTTTAATGCTCGCAAGTCGTTAACGTCCTCATCTGTTCCGTCTCGTGTGAAAATGGCAAAATGAAGTGTTGCATTACGACTGAGGCTGAAAGCAGTTTGGTCAAAGTGAAGGAGGAATGTGGAGAATTCTGACCTGGTGCCGCCTCTAGAGGAGAGTCAGGGTATCACCGACATTACTGGGAGACGATAGAACATCTGCGAAGATCAGCTTTGTCTGATTAACCTTTAGTCTTGAGGGTCATTTTGAGCCTTCGCACTCACCTGCAGGTCTGTAAGTATCGTGAGGGAACAAATGCTCAGCATCAAAAGAAGTGAGCGTAGAAGTCGGTACAAGGACAGACGTGTTCTTCAATTTGAAGATGATGTCAGGCAGCTCGGTGGATTTGAAACATCAACATGTGGGTGGTGATATTTTAAAGTGGAGTGACGATGACTGTCTGTCTTTCTGCAGAGATCAATATTAAAGGACAGGAGTTCGACACAGTGGAGCTGCAGGTGTCATGTAGACCTGAGGGGGTTGTTTTATAGATCCATCATAGAGAGATCATTCTCTGTCAGACATCTAGAGGGAACCCATCATCCTCTGCTTAAAGAGGAGGACAAACTCGGATCAAAGAACTGATTTTATTTATTATTTATTTTATTGAGGGAAAAACGATTCGAGCAAACCTTTATGTTGGAATCCACTTCATGCATGAATTCTTGTATTGCTGTCAACGAATACAAACACACGTGCTCCCATGATCCTCAGGACTAATCTCAGGGCCAAACTAAAAACACACCGTTGACGTGCAATCAGAGCACAGAAGCGCCGTCTCAGCTTGAGCGATCAAAGATCACAACTATGTTGAAGCCAAGAGGCCATCGGCAGCCTGAACGCAGGAAGTCTCAGACTTGGAAAAGAACATCTGAATGTACGCACACGCTTTCTGCAGATCTTTAATGCAAACAGGATTCCCAGGAAGAGCCAGAGGTCTGTTTGGCCTCCAAAAGCCTGAACCGGTAATCAAATCTGGGTGTCAGTGTGACCGAATTCCACTTGACACCCCACTCCTCTTCCATCTCTGCCCCTGATCCATCTGATGACTCAGGCAAACCGTGTGTCATGTAAAATTAAGTGGATGTGAAGACGAGGCAGATGAAACGGAAAGTGTGGTAGAAATTACAAATGAAGTGAGTGTGTGTGCATCCCAGGACTGGTAGTTAGGGCTGTGATACATCGGGGAAGTGACAAGACGGTGACAAGTTTCCTCTGATAAGCACTGCAGACATGACAGAGCAAGACTTTCAGGCTCGGAGGCGAACACACACTCCGTCTTGATGGTCTCCATCTTTGATTTTGTCACACACAAATTTAGGAATAAACCCCTTTGGGTGTGCAGCTCTTCCTCACCGCTGCACCCACCCATCCCCCCTTCTGTCGCCATCTCTGGTGTTTTTATAGCCCGTAGCTTTTTGTTTCAACAAGCAAACCACTTTGAATACAGAATTTGATTCTGCAGCCTGTGGTGTTTTCTAAACACACACACTCCGACGCACATACAGACACACATCAGAGGTCGCAGTCCCCAACCTGGAATTCTTTACAGCTGCAAATCCTCTCAGCCTCCTTCCTCCTGAAGAGATATCGATGGTTATTTGGGCTTATTTCTCCAATCTGTTGTTCACCTCAAAGCGGAGATGGAATCCATTCCTGCCTGGTTGCCAGCGAGGGTGACTGTAGGACGAAGTAATTTGGCTGGCGTGCAGCCTCTAGCATCTCCCTGTCTGAGCTGCTGAGCTATCTCAGCCTCTATTTCTAAAGTTTACCTCTAACAAACAAGCAGCCCTCCGCTCTGAGATGCACAAACTGGTTCTCAGCCGAAATCAAACAAAGTTCAGATGCAGTCAGTGGTCGTTAGGTTTGATCTGGCGTTCGCAAACAATCTCCAGAGGAAGCCGGAGGAGGACGAGTCACCCAAACTTTTATTATTTCAGTCATTTCAGTTTACAGCTTCAAAAGTAGAGACATATATTTATCTTAGATGTGAACAGCAACTCAAAAATACACAACATTTTTAAACATTTAGATGATTTTTAAGTTCAGGAACAGAAAACAAGGACAAAGACGTCATGTAGTGTCGACGGTGCGTCGAGGAGTGTAGTGTCCATTTCCATGGAAGTAAACTTATATCATGTTTCAAACAGACGTGGAGCTGAATCCAGATCAAATGAACCTAAAGTCGATGTGATGTCGATTGTCAGGACGACTTCATTAAATAAACACAATAACTTAGCTTCAGAGATTTAAACTTCTAATCCCAACCATTCAGATTACTTTAAAATAATCTTTAATATAACAAACATTATATTAAAGATCGAGGCACAACTTCAAATCAATTCAGGCACGTCGGTGTCCGGACTGGTCGCACAACACTGGTGAGTAAAAACACTTCTAAAGTAACGAGTACCTAAAACACATAAAAACAATCAATCAAACATCATCACAGTAGTTATTGCGGCTGTAAACAGTTTGAGTACGTCGTGGCGAGCTGCACCACATGTTGTCGGGCAGAGGAAGCACCGAAGCTCCTTTGGAAACAGGACGAATGTCTTGTGGAAAAGATCAGTTCATCCTTTAAGACGTTCGTCGTCGGTATTATTCACTTTGCATCAACCTGTAGAATGGAAAAACAGATTTCCTGAACTCAACCACTCGGGAATATTAACGAAAGCAGGGATGGAGTGTTTCCAAACTTCGGCTCCCCGACCAGCCAGGCACTTTTTGATCCGAAGGCAAATGGAATGATCAGCTGTGGGAGTCAGTTTCTGACTGGCAGGCGGCAGGTTGTACATTCATCTGATCGACGATGGTTTTAAACTGCTAACTTTGGTCAATCAACCTCGATCTGATTGTGTCATTCTGATTGGAGAGTTGTCGCTACGCTCGAGTGCACCTTCGCTGCAGATATGCTAAAATTGTGCGACATTACAAATTAGATTATCGTGATTTTCTGTGAAGGTGTAACATGTAATATCTGTGTCATAATATGTGAGACGATGTGACGGGCTGTGGATCCAGTCTGCTGTGGGGTGAAGAGGTCAACACTGTGGTATATTCATGGTCAGCTGTGATGCTGCCACACACGCTAACACAGAGGAGCTTCAGTCGATCGGGGAGACGCTGCACACCTCAGCAGCCCTCGGCATCAAAGACACACGAGGCGATCGTTCACAGATCAGTGGTGATGACAGGTGTGACACCGTGGATGAGCAGCGTGGGGCCCAGGTCCTGAGTCAGCAGATCAAGTTGGCGTAAGTAAGTGGTGTAGCGGCGGGTGTCGGCCGGGGGGCGGGGCAAGTACAGGAAACGGACAGCAGGCAGTGGCCGCGCCTGTTCGAGGATCAGCTGATTCACAGCTGACAGGTAGTCGTCTGACAGGCGTGTTGTGTTGCTCGGAAAGCTGTTGACGTACTCCTCCTCCTCCTCCTCCTCGTTTGTCCTCGGCTTCTTCTCTTCTTCTGTGGTATCGGGGTTTTGTGGCGGCTGCTTCCTGCCCCACTCACCTTGGCGCTGCCAGTGTAGCATCACCTGCTGGTCCCATGGCACCGGGTGGATCTCAGCTTTAATCCTGAGCTCTTTCAACAGCTGACCCAGCTTCTGCTCCGGGCCTCTCACACTACGTCCTTCCTCCACGCAAAGAAAGAGACGAAGCGTAGCTTTACGCCAAGCTCTAACCATGTTGAGGATACATGCTAGCTGTAGCAGGAACAGGGAGCAGGTGTCCACATAGCTGGAGCTGTCCGGACGCAGCAGGTTGACTGGCCAGACGTCCACATACACAGCACCCTTTCCTGGAGATGACGAGGGCGGTGAGAGGACCTGGGCTCGGTCAAAATCGTTGAAGTAACGGGCCAGGACAACATTCTTCAGCATCTTCATGGCATCAGCAATGATTGCTACGTACTCCTGCGACCCCAGAACCTTCCCATCCCCAAATTCCCCACAATCCTGTCTGTTGGTGGACCCCCGAACGGACACGAAGTGGAAGAGAGCGGGTTGCTCAAGATCATGAGAGGGAACGAAAAGGTCTGTGGACTGACTGGCGGAGGCCGAAGGATCAGTCAGCTTGTCTTTTGGAGGGCTGTCGTCATAGAAACCCAGCACTAGGGTGTTGGGACGCATCCCGCCTGCAAAGTGTGAAGAGGAAATGAGACAAGACTATTGGTTACGATCCAAATCATTTACGGTGTCATCGATTTCTGGAGTTGTGAATTGGAAAGTTGAAGGGGTTCAGTCGTTTCATATGATGAAGTGAGAGAAAGAGACGGATGAGATGGAGACAGGAGCTGGAGAAGGAGCTGGGAGGAGAGCCAAAGAGAGGTAAAGGAAAGGACCATCGAGAAGAAGAGTGGCCACAGTTAGAGATAACTGAAAACTTTAAATGAAGCGTGAGGACAGAGAACAACTAGTGCACATGCAATAATAATAATAAGTACTCGTCATTCAGACAGTTAACACGCTGAAGTGGAAGCACTGAAAGAAATGTCTCTTAAAGATTCCCTGCAGAAATGTGTCAAGAAAATAACTTTCTTCCTTATTCTGTATTTCAGCGTGAACTGGAAATATCTTTTATAATGACAGTAAAAGGACAATTAAACATCTGAACAGCAGCAATACAAGTAAAAACAATGATATGAGCAATGAAAGGTGTGCTGACACAGACCTAGTCCGGAGATGAACAGGAGCTGTTGGATGCCGGGACGTACGGAGTCAGCCAGCGTCAGGTTGACGAAGGCTTTGATGTTCAGATGATCCACCAGGGACAACCAGGAGGCGTACTGGGACTGCAGAGGGTCCGACGGCAGAGTGTCTGAGAGGGGACACGGTTACAACAGGTGAGATAAACAGCGCAAGAGATTCATACAAGCAGAGAGATGCTGAACCATGAAGAGCAACGAAGAGAGAAACGTGACGAACAGCGTAGACAAGTGAGGCGGATACAGCTGAGGCAGGCAGGTGATCAATCATCCAAAAACCATCAATATGTATGTAGAGAGCGATCAACAAGCTCCAGAGTGACTCTCTGTTCAGGAGGTGTGTCCAGAACCACCTGTTGTCTGATGACACACAGACAGACTCCGGGAATGAGAGGGACACGTGATGCTGCGGCGGGATTATCAGGCGATTCCCAGTTTCCTTTTTAATCACCAGACGTAAACAACGCTACGAGTGGAGAGCCGATCTCGAGCCGCACAGAAGAACTGGAGGAACGAGAACACTGTGATTTTATGCTTCGTGTGAAGTGCTGAAATTTCCCATTGGGAAATTGGTTTTTCAAACTTCTCCTCAGACCAAAATCGTATTATCTTTACAATGCTGAAGATAGCCAGATTTATAATAGCATGAAAATGAAGAAAGAGCTTCTCATATTTGGTCCATCCGGAGTCGCTCCTATTTAGAGATGAGCAGTGAACCTGGTGCTCTCACGGCTTGTGTCCCCAGACATTAGCTAACACACAGGAACACTAATAATACTGTCTGTGAAGGGGCAGTCTTCCCCAGGGAGGAAGAGTAGCTCTGTTTTATCCAGAATGACTTTCAGGTAGTTCATAGACATCCAAGCACACTGATGTCCTGAGGCATGCAGATGTGCGTCCCTCCATATGTGTGTGTGAGGGAGGAAGGAGAACGGTCTGAAGGAGAGGAAGGAAACCAGGAGAGTTCAGATCCGATGATACCCTGATCAGATGAGTAGGGGACTCAGTTCCTGCGAGGAGTTGTGTCTCAGTAGAGTGAGAAGCGTTGAAACCAGGTTGGAATCGAACCGGAAGGTCAGTCTGGGAGATATAAAAAGAAACAGCTCGCTCAAGGGTTTTGGAAGAAATGAGAGAACAGATATGTCTGTAGTTCTGGGAGAGCAGCCAGGTCAAGAGAAGGTTTCCTCAACAGGAGCTGTCGGTCTCCAGGGTGGCCAGAACAAGATCAGAAGGGGGACGAGGGAGGAGATCTTGGAAAACTTTTCTGGCGTTGGAGGCACAAGATCAGACCTCAGTAAGAAGAAAGTAGTTTTAGCTGTTGACACAGCAGAAATGAGTCTGAGAGAAGGCGGCAGACAGCAAGAACATCGAGGTGTTGCGATTTCTGCAGCGCAAGACTCTGAGTGAGAATAGAAGAGTAGTTCAGACCTCCTCGGTGGACAGCAGAGAGAACTGCTGAACGTGGTGAAGTGAGGGAAGGACAGCAGAGGTTGTAGGTGAGAGGTTTTAAGTTGCATCGGGAGGGAAAAGTGTGAGTGGAAGATGAGTGAGAGACGTGAGAGGAGATGGGGAGGGAGAAGAAAACAAATAACATCAACCTGGCTGTCAGACTATTTCTGGAAAGTTTGTCAGGACAGAGATGATCCCAGACAACTACCTGGCACCATGCCTTTGAACAGAAAGTACATTGCTTCATTTAGGTCCGTTAGCTCGCTGTTTGCATGCCGTTTATCACAAATGGGGGATTTTATATTGCTTTTTGAAAATGGAGTGGAGACTGCTGAGCTGCCCGTGCAAATATATCTGCAATCGCCACTTGTGAGGCTGATGGTGGCCACTTCATAGCCAAGTCCTGAGGTAGTTTGAACAGTGTTTCAGTAAGTATTCTGTATTTAGCTTTAAGGCTGAAAGAATCTGCTAGACAAGTGAGAGAGCAAATTAACAGACTTAAAATAAGGAGAGAGAACACTGGACTGATTGCTGAAGACCAAGTGCCTCATCAGTACTCCAATGAGAGAAGAGCTCTTCAGCTGCTAATGAACCTATCATTTTTTGCACTGTGAAACACTCAGAGAATTTGGATTGTGGAGGATTAATTCAGCGCCCAGTCCCAGTCTCTCATCAACGGATTGAAAAATAAAACAAAGAAAACATTTAATGATCCTTCAACTTAAAACCCCTCGTGTGTCTCTGCAGGAAAAGTAAAGAGACGGACGGCTGCAGAGCTCTGTGCAGGTGTGATTACAACCCTTGAGAGAAGATGATCTGATGTCAGAGAGAGGACTCGCATGCTAACAAGGTCCACTAAAGGAAGCAACGCTCTCTATGAAACCTGGGATCCTACTGCCAACTGGAAACCCTCTGCTACAGGAGCCCTGATTCACAAGGAGATCCTGGAGTTTAGAGGAGAAGTGTTGCAGATGTCAGTGTCTTCTGATCTGCGATGGTCTGTTGTCATGCAGAAGGATGATAAGAACATTTGGTTTCATTACGATTCAGGAGGAAATAGTTTGAAGGTCAAACTATGATTTCACTGAGACTCACAGGCACAGTTAGATAACAGGAAGTGTCGGCCAGTGCAACTAGAATATTAACGCTTCAGGTTTCCTGAGGCAGAACTGAGCAGAGTCTCATGTCAGAGGCCTTACTGAGATCTCCTAGCTGGACGTGTCCCAACACGTAAAGTCCACTCTTCTTAATGTCGTTGATGAAGGTGATGAGGCCGACGCTGCTGCGAGGGTTGGACACCATCAATAGGATCTGTGGCCTCCAGAACTTGACGTGGTCCTTCCTCACGTCCAGCATCAGCAGGTACTTCCGCACCTGGAGATCACAAGAGAATCGGTTGTTGGGAAGTGTTTCTATCTACAAATAAAGACGTTATACTCAGTGATGATGATCTTAGATGATGCAGCACAATGATTGGTTTGTGTATCTTCCATGCATCATAGTGATGCAGGACAGTCCACTTCAAATACTTTGAAATGACTTTTACTTGGGAGCACTTTTCGGGCGAAATGAAAGAACGACACTCATCTGTGCTGCAGCTCCACTTTGGGATTTAGGGTGAAAAGACTCGCTGATAACGATCCTCTTAGCAGGTTTATTTCAAGGTCCTAAAGTTCCTGAGTGGACGTGCGCCTCTGCCGTCATGAATCAAAAATTTGGATGCAACCATTCAACTTCATTACCCTCTTAATCACCAGGACTGTTTTCATGTTTACTGTAAAAACTAAAAACAAGGTCCCAGAGGTGAACACCAACCCATCTAATCATCAGTCTCTCCTTATCTTTTCCTCCTGTCTTCTCATCCATCAGCTATCTTCATTTTTCCCATCGCTTCAGTCCCATCTATCACTGAGTCTTCTCGATCACTCATCCCCTCCACCCTGCTTATATTCTGTCTCTATCCTTTTCCTCCCCATGATACCATCAGCGTTTCCTGCCTCATTTAGTCTTTTTCTTCACTCTTTTTCTTTTCATTACACTGTTGTCAGCCTCCTTTTATCTCCTGTTGTGTTTTGTTGTGTGTCCCATCCCTGCTGCAATGTCACCTTACTGGAGCCGATCCACGCTGGCTGCTGTCGGAAGGAGCCGGGACTGAATAAGAGTGCATGTACCAGATATTTACATGCGCACTGTTGCTATTAGAGTAATCATTTAAGTCACTGGGGTGAGAGCAACAGCAGAGAAGGGAGAGGAGGGGGGGGGGGGGGGGGGGGGGGGGGGGGGGGGGGGGGGGGGGGGGGGGGGGGGGGGGGGGGGGGGGGGGGGAGGAGGAGGGGGGGGGGGGGGGGGGGGGGGGGGGGGGGGGGGGGGGGGGGGGGGCAGAGAGGA
>CAAKHC010019146.1:30866-52312 GCA_901007825.1 Macroramphosus scolopax | reverse complement strand
GGGGGGGGGGGGGGGGGGGGGGGGGTAGTGAGGTAGAGGAGACGATAAGAAGTGAGGGGGAAAGGAAGAAAGTACGAAGGAAGAGGAGGAAATGTGCAATAAGTTAAGTGGTTGTAATAATGTTCTGCCTCCTGACAAGCTGCTGGCAAACCCAACCACCCCACTCTCCCTGCCCATAACCGGAGCCTGCAGCCTTGGCAACCGTTTCCCTCTGCAACGGGCCTTCCTGGCAGTGGTACACCATCTCCTTGAGAGCAACAGGCTGTCAGTTAGAGGACATGTGTATGTGTGTGTACGCTTGTCTGGCTATTTGTAATAAAAGTGGCGAGCTTTACTCGGGGAAAAAAGATGTAAACTTGTGTGTGCCTGGTAAGCCTGATTTAAACGTGATGAATGGCTGCTGTAGGAATAACAATCAAGACCTCTGTGTGATTTAAGGGAAAAGAGAGAGGGAAACTGTGTCTGTATTTGCTAAATGCAAAGCACTTGGATTAGGGAGAGGCAGCAGCATGTGTTTGCTTCTGTGTCACTATAAACCCGATAAAAAATTGCTTGGCAAAGGTACACACTCTTGTAAAGTTGAGGGGATGAGACTTTAGTCGCTCTGGTAATGACAAGGCCGATTTTTAAGTGTGCGTGTGTGTGTTAGTGTCAAACCTGGTGGAAGATAAGAGCCTGGCTGATGTAGCCCCAGCTGGAGGTGGGACTGAGGTAGTGAATCAGCAGGAGCAGCAGCAGCATGAAGGCGATGCTGGCCGAGGCGATGATGGCGTTGATGAGGAACATCATGACAGCGCAGCCAACGATACCCAACACACACGTGTGCCAGGTGAAGTACCGGAAAGTGGGTCTGGGAAGAAAGGAAACAAATGGAGGTCACACCTGGAGCGCTGCTACTTGTCTGAACTTTGTGCCAGTCATACATGAGTTAGGTCATCATTCCCCTCTTCACTTTATGAACTTTTTATCACCACAGATATTTATTTACTGTTGAGAACTGGCGTCTGTTACTTTAGAGGCCTTTTATTGAAATGATCTGGACAGATTTAAGACGTGTACACTCTACCAAGATTAAACACAAGAAGTTGAGACTCAGCAATACTCGTGATGACAAACAGAATCAAATGTGTCTGCAGGTTTATGAATCTGACATATTAAATAGACTTTTCCTGTATACATGGTCAGAATCTCTGCAGCCGACTGTCTGATATCGCTCTACAGCTCGGACTGTAATCTGGCATTTCTCGGGTCATAAAGTGAAGGGATTGTGTACTTCTGTACGTGCGGGTTATCAAAGAGATGTTCTTTGATTTAACTTCTTTAGAGGGATTCTTTAGAGGCAAGAAAATCCTTTGTGTTACTGACGAGCTGCAACTCCTCACCTCTGAAGAGGGACTTTCCAAAATATCAGTTCTTTGGGGGGTGAGGGGGGATTTGTTAAACCACAAAGGATCTCATTGAAAAAGAAGCTGAGATAAAAATTAAGATTCTCCTAACTTGCAAACTTCCACGTCGGCTGAAAAGGCCAAAGAAACCTGGGATCTCTTACTGAATTACTAAAGTCAGACAAGAATATTACTCCTGACTGACCTTATTCCCACGCTGCTGTGGACCTTCTCTGTCAGCACCTTGTAATCTTTCATATTATGAAAAGAGAAATTAAATTATTAACACCAAAGTGCCTCAAACATTAATTCTCGCTGCGTATAGTCCGACGACTTTAGTGATTCCAGTGTTTTTAGTAGCGTCGCCATGAGGTGGCTGTTGGGTGGATTGGATGAAATCTGATACGGACGTTAATGTCACACACAATTTTTAAATTAGCTTTTAATTTTTCATTTAGTGTCTTCATCATGTGATTTCCATCCAGCTCAGCGTGATGCTGATTGGCAAATACACATTCTTAAATGTTATATTAAAGTGAACAAGCTAACACAATGAAGCTGTTAGCATTGTCAATGGAAGCTTGTTTAGCATGTTGCTATTAACTCCAAGCACCAATTTACCTCAGTGAAGCCGATAGCAGTATTTTAGAATTCAGTCTTTTCTAGGATTCTAGATCCAGACTCCAGGAAAACATCATTTGGTTTATTGTGCTTTCATGAGGTTCTGAAGTTAAGATGGATCCACGAGAATATCTTGTTTCCTAAACACCTGCAGTGTATTAATTATTGTCCTTAATCATCATAATTAAAGAATATCAATAGAAGACGTTCATAAGAGTGAGAGACATCTGGGAGATGACCTTTGACCCCCACTGAGAGAGGTTGGTTAAAAGAGCAGCGACACCAGCATGAACACAAATCTTTAGTCTGGGTTCCACTGGACTGTTTTAATGTCACATGATGGTCGATTCACACGTTTCCATCCGGACAGCACAAGAATTATGTAGTAAACATTTAATACACCTCGGAGGTTGAGAGTTCTACCATAACCAGGCTCCAAAATACTACATCCTGATGTCGCGTGGCCGGTAAAAATGATTTAGGACGTCGTTAGTTGTCATTTTGGACGGCTGCGGAATGATTTGAGCGAAGCTTTCTTTCTTTTGGTTTGGTCAAATGTGGAGGCCTTTAGACACAGTGAGCCTGGAGCAGATCGTGGGTTGCTAAGGCAACTATTGGAGGTATATCAGGGTGTTTAATTAAGCAACACGTGGCTGTACATGTGCGTGTGCTTCAATTCATGAAGATATGAACACAGTAAATTAAAACCCACGTAGTGCAAAGTGCTACTCTGATGCAGTTCAATCAGATCTAAACTCATCCGCTGCCCAACTTGCCGGTTTTGGGATGTTTTTGTCACGATGGTGGAAAAGAAAGAAATTTGTTTTTAGACCTGCGTCATACATCCTCATGTGGTGTCATAGTGATGCCTGATTATCATCTTGTAAGATCAGCGGGTCCAACTCACCTCCCAGGGTGTTTATTTCTGGTGCTGAACAAACATCCTTTCCACTCAGTCCAGGCACGTTTCAATCAATATGTTTTACCAATACAATTCTGACTTTAATTAAAATAAATCATTTGAAAAGCTCTGGTGTTTTAACCAAAAGTGATGTCTGACCCTCAATCTCAACCCCACACACACACACACACACACACACACACACACACACACACACACACACACACACACACACACTTTACAATGTGAGGCAGCACGTTAGAAACAAAACTAATGTGTTGTTTATGATGGGACAAGAGCAATTAAAACAAACAACAGGCGGCGGTAATGAGCTGCCACTGCAGACTGCCGTGGAACTGCCTGTGTGTGAAGTCACATAGATGTGAGCAGGACTGGAAGTGCATGCACATTTCTACCTGTCAAATAATACTGCTTAAGTGCAAATGAGTTGAAGAGGTGCTGGAGTTAGGAAGTACCCAGGGGGTGGAGGTGCTGCAACAGTTAGAAGAAGAAGTTAGAGGCTAACTGGCTTTCTGAGGCTGATCTCAATATGAGAACAACCTCATCACATCGTCCTTATCAGCAGATTGAAGTTGCCTGAGGAGGACGTCTGGAAGCCGGTTGAATGGTTCTTAAAAGTGAAGTGAGATTTATGCCAAGCCATGCCAGTGCTTGTTGTGTTTGGGTACCCGGTCGAGTCACAAGCAGGAAATTGTCTTTGTGAGGCGTTACAGTAAGTTACAGACGGAGACGTGAACATTTCTGAGGACGTTGCATTTTAAATTCTTAACAAAGGAATGTAGAGCAAGACAGTCCTTGAAATTCAGTGTTTTATATGCCGATTTCTATGCCAATGAATCCAAGTTTGATTACAAAAACATTGATATTTAAGGAGAAAAGTCTCTGAAATAGCGTTTAGACTCTATAGGAGACTGAATCCTTTTCAGTCTCATCAAACCTCCTGTTCTGTATTTATACCACCGTTACTCTGTCACCTGTCTGTATCTGTCTGGTCCTGGACTGAAGCTCCGCCCTACTGGCTTCAAACTTTGCTTTTATATCTTCTTGACTTGATCACTTAGCGTGGCTTTCCCTTCAGTTCCCTCATCTTATCCCTCTCTCCAACCCCATTGGAGAGTGGGTGTAATTACGATAAAAGCTCGCCCACCCGGTCTGCTGCCCTCCGCCACAATCTCTTTTGTCTCTCCGGTCCCTCTACCATCAGCGACAACGATCCCTCCATACAATCACCTCACTCTCACCCCTTCACCTGATTCCTCTGCTTCTCCAGCTATATGATGTCACTTAGCTGACTCAGCAAAAGCACTATGAAATAATCGCCGCCAATCAAGTCCTTAAAGACATTAAAAAGAGAAAAAAATAGAAACTGGGAGCAATGAAGATGGAGAGAGGAGGCCCGGCGTTCAGCCAAGAAACACGTCATAAATAAGGGAAAGCAAGGACAGAAACTTTATCCTTACTTCCTCTTACACACACGCACACTCACACACACTCGGGGGGAGGGGCGATGCCGGGAGACGACAGGTCCTATAAGTAAGAGGTCAGTGAGTGTATGAGACGTTACGTCAAGCAACATCAGTGGAGACTGAAATGACCTTAATCGAAATGAGGTAAGTTGATGTTGGATCGGCCGTCTACTACAAGATCTCCAGTTGATCTGACGCAACCTGCTGTGAGAGCTGCAGGAAGACGACCGCGTGATGTGGTCGAGCTCGGGTCATCCTCCTATGTGATCACGCCACATAATAGAAGGCACATTGGGATTACTTTTAGCCTTGAAAGGTGCTTTATTAAAATGATTATTGTTATGATGTCATGATAACAAACGGTTGTCGCTTCATATCAAGTGTGTTAATATTAGCAGCCTCCTCTCTTCCCTCCCTGATGCTCTGAGGTTGGTCTGATGGTTGGGAGATGAGGTCCTGCAGGTTCTTGCTGCTGCTGCTCAATATCGCCCCTCTGACCCAAAGTCAAATTTAAAAAATGTATCACTGTGCACACAGCGATTTATTATTAAAATGAATATTCTAAGTTATGCACTTTATATTGTACTTGACTTTTTATCTACTCAATATTGTAATTCTGTTTTACTTCCGCCTGCTCTTACTTCTTGCATATCCATCTAAGTAAACTGATCCCTCCTGCCTCTGATCAACTGGAACTATGGTTTGGCAGCTCTGTGTTTCTACTTGGTGAGGCAGCTGTTATATGAAGTAGACCTTGGATTCATGCCGATTTCATCAGGCTTAGTGAAGAGGCACAGAATTCAACTGAACAGAACTTTCCAAATTTACACCAGATATGTGTAGTTTTTGGAACATGCCCTGCATTAATTAACATAATTATTTTTGAAATAATTGGAGTCACTATTGTGTACAGCACGAAAAAAATGGTGTGGATTTCTTCTTTCTGATTGCTGGTCATTGTCCTGAAGAGTGGAGACATTATTTGTGGCAGCTGCTGGAAACAATACAAACATCAGCTGAGCCACCAGACCAAAGCCTGTTACAGCCTTGACTAAGAGGAGGTCAGAGGTCATCGTCTAGAAGTCAGGGGATGAAGAGACGAGACTGGAGAAAGATCGAGGGAATCATCCCCGTCAGGGGCTGGTTCCAATTATCGTCTTATGCTTGACTTTTATGCAAGTAAAAATAAAGAGCGACTTTATCCAACCCGGATAAGATAGAGCTTCATACTTAACAACTTACTTACTTCACAGTTCAAAACCAAAACGTAATTAGGGATGAGGCAGTGTTGAGATTTTATGTTCTATGAAAAAAGGATGTCGAAGTCGGTATGTAAGATGCTGAAGACGCCCCTGATGTCGTCTTCTAGCAGAGGCCGTCTACCATCTACCTCTAATACATTTGTTCACATGTACCCGAGGTGACGTACTTGTGCCGTGAGGTGAGAACTGATCCATTTCTGGAAGATAATCAAACTCCAACAACTAACTAGTAACACGCTATTCAAAGAATGAAGAATGCACCTGTGTACCTTGAATATAAGGACAAATATTTTTAAGGCGGTGTAAATGTAAACTGATGTAGGATAACATCACTGAGAGTCTGACCTGAAAGAGGCCTGATGAGAAACTAAATAACTGAACTTTGGATTCATGCTTTGAGCCGAGGCAGGAACCTTCATCCTCAACCATCATCGGGTCGTACTCCATTTACACATAATGATTCTAACATCCTATTTTCTCTCACACGTCCAGATGCAGCTCATGATCCATCTCGGTTTTAATACACCCCAATCTCATTTAATAACGCTCAAATCACTCTGGCTCGTATTCGGACAAAGGACGGGCCTGGCAGAGGACAACGTGTTTGTTTTTGCAGCTAATGGTTCAGCTGGTCAATTCGCAGATTATTACAAAGACAATCAAAGTATCGGCAGAGAATGCAGCTTTAAATTGGCCGGCAGATGGTAAAGAGAGTACATGTGTTGGGCTGCGAGTTGTTACTCTTCAAAAGCTCACTCTGACTGAAGGTCATTGGCTCTGTGCTTTCCACAAACATCCTTTGGCGTCAGTGCGGGGTGCATAATGACGTCCTGAATCCTGGCCAGTGACCCTGTGATACTGTATGTATCTATATGTGTTCATGTGTGTGCTCATGCGTGTTTAAGCCACCAGTCCAAGTGGCCAGTGTCCATGCAGAATCAACATTAGGACACACAGCATCCCCTGAGGAACACTTCACACAGCTGGAGCCGGCGCTGATAAAGCTGGAGCCAACAGAAGCCTCCCAACACAAAGATAAAACCACACACACACACACACACACACACACACACGAATGACCACACATTCACAGGCACGCGCACATCAACACGCACACGCACACACACACACACACACACACACACACACACACACACACACACACACACACACACACACACTGGACTCCAAGAGGCAAATGCACTTACACATCATTGATCAGGAAAAAAAAAAATCCTCCATCGTGACTTGGATCTCAAAAACAAAAAATTCAGCCTCCAAACTACAAACCTTCCAATTTCTTTTTGTACACCGAAAGCTTTCGCAGTTACACGGGCGTGCACGCACGCCAATGCCTCACAAGCAGACATTTTTTCCGCCACATCATCATTCCAACTCCTCCCCTACACAACACCAAATTAAAGGGAAAGGAAAATATTTCTGGTGAATTAGTAATGCTAATTACAGAGCAGTTCTCAGGGGGAGCGACGGCGCTAAATGGCTTTTAATTCTTTTCGCCTGGAAAGAGACGTGGGAGAGAGGCAGAGAGAGAGAGAGCAGAGTGAAAGAAGCAGAAAAAATAGATAAATAAACCACTAAAAACTAAAAATGCCCAATGACACAGCAACAATGAACAAACAGAATTAACAAGTGGACCAAAAGCAGGCGGTCAGCCAGACAACAAGTCGCCTTATCAGCTGCGGGGACCCTGGGTCCCCCCGGCCCACAGGGACAGAGGAGATCAATGGTAAGAAAAGTTTGGTAGTAAACTTTGTGTCCTGTAGCTTTTGCCAGCAGTCATGCAGCGATAACGAGGCATGAGCAGATAGCACAAAGCACTTCACATAGATGGAACCAGAAAAAACAAGTTCTTTATTCTCTCGACTCTTCAACAGTTTGTAACTAAACAGATGTATCGTGTACACCACACACACACTCATGTTGACGCTGCAATCCTTTCTATATTCCCTGCCGAGGAATGAAGGTCTCCCTCCTCACTTATTTGGTTTATTGTTACCTGACCTTGATGTCTGAGCGTCATCATGCATAGATGATAGGAGGTTATTTACACATTCATCTGCTGAAAATGGAAAGTTTCTCTGCTCTGCTCACACCTGAGTTAAGGACACGGACCTGAAGGTACGTCCTAACTCCACATCTTACGAGTCCGTATTGCAGCTGGTTGGTGTGTCCTGTACGTACCGTTTCTATAACTATGTGAAACCGAAGTTATCTAAAGGGTTAACAGACGGGACCATAGCCTGCTGACAACACAGACACGTCTTTCGTTTCCATGACGACCATGTCTTTTGGCTGTCATACAAACACGGCATCACTGTTTAGTGGATGACACACGGTGCCCTTCTGTTGGAATTAACACGAGCAGGTGTTGAAAGATCGACGGTGTACGCCGGCAGAAGATTCAGTCTGACGTTACTAAAATGGGTCGAAATATACTTGTGCAGCCGTTAATGAAGGGAGCTGAACTTCACCTGTGAGGCGAGGACCATCTAAGACATCAGCAACAGGTGCAACGTCAGACTAAGAAACTTATTAAGATAATAAAATCAGGTTATTAAAAATAAATACAAATCTTTGTTGTTCAAATGCAGAATAACATAAAGACACACTGGCATCAGGAAACATGAGCCCTGATTGAAGACATGTTTTTTCATGCATGTTAACTTGAATTGGGGGAGATTCTGGGGGGAATTGAATATATTTGTACTGATGTTGATGTTCCACTGTGCTTCCTGTCAGTCCACTGGAAGACATCACCAAAGACATGTCATCTCACAGACATGCTGTTCTTGCCGAGGCTCTTTATAAAAGGACAACATCTCCTTCACAGCCGTCGCTATGACTCTTATTCTTTCAGTGTATTTTGAGATGAAGAATGCTTTATATAATTGGGCAAATGTCTATTATATGTAGGTCATTTAAATTTCTCACAAATGTAGTTCCTGAACTCTTCAGAGGAATTCTACAATGTCTGTGAGTCTGGGAGGGATGAGAGAACATCTTTGAAGGACTGCTCTGCTTTCTGCAAATATCTCTCTATTGATTACCTTTCTGAAGATGTGACGAAGAGGATTTTAATCACAATCCTCTCTGAGTGTTTGTAGATGTACCTTTGTGTCTGCAGCTGTGTGAAATGTAAAAGGGATAACACAGCAGTTAATGACGTGTCTGTTGTCAAACAGCATCAACAAACGGGTGAGAAATAAAGCAGTTGCACTGTAGTTGGAGTCAGCAGCTGCAACGTGCAACAATCAGATAAATCCAATAATCATCCAACAACCTGTTCAGAAGTACAGCAGCTGTTTAAACTGTACCGAGGTCCAATATTACAGGAAGAACTAATTCATTTCAGAACTAGTCCTCAACCTCAATTAAGTTTACACCTTTTGTTGCAATGTAACAACTACACCTGACTGATGTGTGCTTGATACGGGAAGCTGCAGACTTTTGCACACGTCTCAAGGCCAATATTTGATCTCCATCTAATATTCTATCACTGCAGAGGAATCCATAACACCGAGTGCAACTCTGGAGGCAATCTGACATAAAAAGAACGGGATGCAGGGTGTTTAAACAGCTTCTCTCATCCATAACACATATTTCAGAGCCGGTAGTCCTTTAGTAAAGGGACTAAATATAGGTTGTTGCATTAGGAGACTTCGATCGATTTGATCGTGACACCATCAACACGTGACTTAGAAATGAATAACTCGTAAAAAGTTGCAGATTGAATTGGATTTCAAACTCAGTGTGCTGATGTAATCTTTGAACTGAGGACACACAGACTCTGTGTCCTCATGCTGCTGCTGCTGGGAGAAAACGGCTTAAATAAATCAGGATCATTGCAAGTGTCCGAGGAATGCAAACACACCAACACCGATGGACAAACATTGTAAATTTAAATCACTAAGCATCTTCACACTCGGCTACTTTAACATCCAGTTCAGGTTGCATCACCACAAAAACCCCACACAGTTTTATTGTTGGTCCCTCTCCAATATGGGGCTGTAAGCAGGGGCCAGGTTTATGTCTTTTAATTAGCACACTCTCGCCAGAGCAGCATCCAGCTGGCAAGAAACTCCCCCTTTGACACATAAATAAACCATGGAAGAGGCAGAAAAGAGAAAGAGAGGCAGCGGGACAAGTGAGAAAACAGAGAGAGGTTCTGCAGGAAGTTACATCCCCGGGTGTCAGGCCTTCCTGTCCAACAGAACAGTAACGCGTCTCTTTGATGTGATGTACACTTACTGACGCCTGTGTCTCTGTGTGAAAACGGCATCATGCATGTCTGATTGTCTCGGCCCACATTCTGGGAGCGTGCGTTCGTGTGTGTGCTTTACCTGAAATTGGGGGCAGAGGCCCATTCCAGGGCGAGGCATGCCAGGTCCACGGCGGCGTACACCAACAGGAAGAAGATGGTCACAATGCTGGCGATGGTGTTGAGCTTCCCCGAAAACAGCACCAGCTACAACGAAGAATCAAAACAAAAGAAGAGGGAGAGGGAGACGTACAGAGAGGAACAAAGAGAGAATAGATGAATATTCACAGCAACACATCATTCCAAAGTCAGACCAGCAGATCTCAATGACTTTGCATTTGACCTCTTTCACCAACTTCTGATATAAAGGCTTTCTTAACTAGAACAGCACTCCGAAGTCTGATATATAAAAGGAATACAAACACTCTTGTCAACAAAGCAGATGAACCTTTTACGAAGCCGAGAAATCAGGGCGAGTCCTTGGACACCGAGGAGCCCGTCTTTAGAACATGTTTAACCTCACACAGATGAGAGATTCAACAAGGTCAACTTGGCAAAGCTTCTCGCCAACAGACATAACAACAGTTTCAGAGACTGTGATAGATAACATAAACAACGTTACAGCACGCTCATTCATGCCTTCAGGCGAACTTCTTTCTATACTTTTTTGCAGGAAACTTCTGTTCATGCAGCACCATCAGGGAGGCGTCTGATTCTTCCAATTATATTGTGCAGCACAAAGATGTCAAATATACATCCAGCGTAGTGGGATCACAACATGATCCAGTCTGTGAAGACACAGCGATCGAGGTTCCTGCTACGTCTTCTCTTCACTTTGCAGCATTTTGTGCATCTAAGAATTCTTACTATATATCAGATTTACAGATTTCCTTCCTTCAGACAGTTGTCTACCTGCTACGGACCTTTATAAGAAGGAGTACAGAGACACGAGCTCTTGCATCAATCTTTATAGCACTCGTCTGAGAGGCTCAAGAGTCCTTCATCCATCCAACACTAGCAACTGTCCATCTCGGCTCTCACAAGGGGAGTCGAGATGGACAGCTTTTGAAAATGGATAAAATCCTATGTAGCAGAACCGGAGTTATCTTGTTTAATTCCAGACATTTGTCTGTCTTGTCAAAGCCTCGCACCTACATTATCCAAAACTTCATCAAAGGAATTTCAGCTGGAGATGATCAGTGACTGTGCCAGTAATTGTTACTGATCCTCCAGCAGAGATAAGGACTGGACAGAAGGGACTGGTAATCTCTCTTCTTTAAAACCCCACATCCTCAGATTATTTCTCATTTTCAAAGATGTCCCACAGCCCTCCTCTGAAGGCACAAAAAGATTTTTCACAAAATTTTTGTGCAGTTTTACATCCATCACCTGTTTAATTTTAAAATTAAATTGATTAAGTTTTGACTCTTAATGAGAAACAAAAGAAACTTCCACGGACAGCCAAAAAACAAGCAGCTATTTTAATATTTTAAACATTGATTATTTGCTCTTGAATAAGAGAAGAGGGTTGGAGTTGGAAGTTAAAGAGAGAACAAAGAGTTGTTACTCAGTAGGGGTGTAAAGATTAAAGAAAGGGCTTATTTTCTTAGTGTTTTAATTTTGATATCAAGCGGAGGCTGAACGTGTCCGGCGTCTCATTGAATCACGACCATCATTGTATTTCTTTAACGTCTCCTAGTTCATGGGAGATGTTATTGAGTGTTTGTTCATGTCGTTACTGATGCAGCTACAAACATTAGCCGACCTCCCCTCGTCTGCAGCAGGTAGCATCTCCTTCGGTAAAAGTTCTTTGCTGTTGGATTTCTTTCCTTATTTGGCCGGCGGTTATAATAAAAGTTGTCACTTTTAACACGATCTGCAGCCCCAGTGGGCCGCTCGGTGATTACACAGATGATCTGCGGAGGCACTACAGAGCGAGACCGCACACGTCTCCCTGCAGGGAACCTTCCTATGATGCGGTCGGACACTGATAATGGCCATCAGATCCAGTCAGTGGCAGAAACAAACACGTTTAATTGTCGGATGGTTCCCGTGTAATTGAAGTTGTATTGTTCTGTTGTAATACTGCACCAATTACAACCGTTCTGGTCCCTGTGAATAAATCCGACCCCCACACACGGGGAAATAGGCACAGGTTGAAAAATACCAGAATTATCCTTAAAGTGTGTGTTGATAGAAAAGATAGGAGACATTTCTGCGAAATGAACAGCGGCGGAATAAAGGCACAAATCTGTGGAGCATCCAGAGGATGACACGGAGTCATCGTTGGATAGCGAGCAGGAGACTAGTAGCATCTCAATGTTCCCTCACACCCCACTTCCTCTGGTCTGTCTATCAAACCAAAGGACTCTTAAGATCGTACTGCCAAAATACAGCTTCAACACTTGTTTCCAGATTTTCATTTACAAATGAGATCCCCTGATGAGATGCACCACAGTATCCTCCTCTCCTCTCTCACTTATTATTGGATTTAGTTACTCTATCACGATTTCTTCTTGCAATCAATAATAGAACAGTGGCTGAATCTTCTTCTTCTATTTAAAATGTATTTGAGATGCATTGTTTTGTTGCTATTACTCAGTTTTCCATATCTGGGTGTTCTGCTCATTGAGAGCTGGAACTGATGCAAGAAAAAAAAAAGTATTCCAAAAAAAAAAAATCTGAAAAGTGCTTTAAATCAGCAATTCATTTTCTTTAAGTCAAGGACCTCATGGAGTTGAGCATTAGTCCCTTTGGTCCAAAAATTCTTGCTGTTTAATATAATTATCCGCCCTCACTGTACGTGGGCAGTAACCTGAAGGATAGATTTGGACCCTTGAATTACTCCAGGTGGCTCCCCAGACTCCACCAACTACTGATGATGTTCAAGTTGAATTAAAATAGTATCTTGGCTTCTGTGCGGGTGAATACAGTAAGGTATCCTAGCTACTACAACTCTGGAGTAGTCGGCCATAAGTAATAGAGGAGGGAGATGATGACACCACGGCCACAGCGTTCCTGCAGAGGACGGGTCACAACACCGGCTCAGGGAGAAGCTGGCTCACACGCCTGTTTCCCCGACAGAAGCCTCGACCTAACTGCTGTCTGCCGTGTGAACAAACATCCGTGTTAACATTTACATTAGAGTATCTATGAACGAAGGCTTCTTGATACACTTCAATGGTGAGCAGGTCCATCGATAACTTCCTATGTGACTATTTCTCAGTCAGAGGTTCAACTACTCACAACATTCTTTTAACAATGACAGAAGAGTCTGAAGGCTGTCCGATAATAGCTCGGAGGTCGATCTACCTCTCTCTACGGTCTCATATCAACGTTTAGGGCTTCACATTGGAGTTAAATGACAGCCATTCAGAAACGAGGATGCCTTGTGAAATGATAAAGTGTTGCAACTTGAAACACTATTGATCTGCCGACCTGGAATCCGAGAGAGCTCCTCTGCACTGAATGAAACATTTTCTCAGCACGTTACATCATCATCAATTGTGCCATTGTGTCCACTGGGGCTGATTTCTTCGAACAAGGAGGTAACTACAGTATCCAGCAGATGTATTTTATTATTGGCTGCTGAGAAACTACACTGCAGCTGAAGTTCTCATGCTCAGGGTCACACCACTGATATTATAGGATGTGAGAGGACTAAATCAGCTATGTGATCACAAAATTGGAGCATGAGGTAGAAGTGAACTGATGAGGAGAGAGAGAGAGAGAGAGAGAGAGAGAGAGAGAGAGAGAGAGAGAGAGAGAGAGAGAGAGAGAAGTTAATGATTGGGTATCGATGTTACACTACTGACAGACGGTCCGAAATGCAGCGACAATGACATGAGATAGACAAAGGTATAGAGAGAAGAAGATAAGAAAAGATGAGATGGGAAGAAGGGAAAAAAGGACAAGAGAACAAGAAAGAAAGCAGGCAAGAGAGCATCTCTGACCTCTGGCAGTCAAAGACAGTGGGAGTCTTTGCAGCGCTCCCCTGGGAGCCGGCTCAACCAGAGCATTAATTAGCCATTAACTCAGAAACAGGCCTGCATGTGTCAGAGTGTGTGTGTGTGTGTGTGTGTGTGAGTGTGTGTGTGTGAGTGTGTGTGTGTTGCTTGCAAGCTGAGCAGAGGCCGATACAAAGCGTTGTAAAAAGAGGAACCAGATTCCATCTCTTGTTCCATCTCTTGTCATCTCTGCATTTTCATCTTTGGCTGAAGAATTAAAGGAATATTTGAGTCCTATTTTTAAACGTTCTCTTCCCAACCTAACTTTATCGTAGAGTTCGTTTTTTGTCATTGTTCTATATTTAAATATGCGCGTGATGAATGTGGAATCTGTGGGTGTATTTAAGAGAATGTTTAACTGGACAGCAGCGTGCTGAAATTGCACTAAATGACAGAGTTCGAACAGTGGAAGCCGAGCTGCTTCGGAAACGCTGCACGTCCCCATCAATTGATGGAGATGAAACATCTCAAAGCAACATTATTCAGATGTTTTGCCTTAAAATAACAGCTGTAGAATCATTTGAGTGAACACTGACTTGTAAAAAGGGAGAATGGGACTCTCCCATTCCCACAGATAGCTAATGTCCTCCTCTTCCTTTTCAAGCCTGTGTTGTGCGAGAGTGTTCGAGGCGAGAACACAATCAGACTTTTATCATCTGTGAATCATTCACACGGCGAAGGAAGAGGCAGAGAGAAAGAAGACGAGAGTCAATGATCTCTGAGCGGCTAACGATTTCCATATAATTGCTCCTCCTCATCTCATGGAGAGTTGAGAGGGATGAAGAGATGAAGACGATAACCGGAAAGAAAATGGGAGAAAAAGAGAGATAGAGCGGCAATAATAATAAGCCATTCAGCCTTTAACACTCACCTCTGATAATGATGGGATAGTCAGGCCTATTTGCTCCTCAGATCCTCCTCCTCTTTGTCTTTCACCCTCCTCTCCCCTGCCAATATTTTTCTCCTCATTCTAAATTGACTTCTTCCCCCCACTTTAAAGACACAATAGCACGGATAGCAACAGTAGAAGCTCAGTTTTCAGCTTTCTTGGTTAAAGTGAAGAAGCTGTTCTGCTTCCACTTGCTGTGCTCCAACTTTCACACAGAGCTGCCAAAGGAAGCACCAGAGTGACTGTCCCCTCTGCGTCTAATGAGCAGCCGCTTCCAGTCTGGTTCATGTCAAACAGACATCAACCGGTCACATGACGGTTCTATCAATACCTTTCTGCTGTTTAACTGGAGGACCCTGAAGGAAAGTTTCGATGACGATCCTTCATTATCAAAACAACTAGAGGTCCGGCTGAAGTCAATCCACTATCTTGCCAATGTGACATTTATAATCCAGTTATTTAAATTCACTTGTACCAACAATACGCTTCTCTTCAGCTTGATAATTCCAGAGCAGGAATTCATCCATTACACTGAAATATTCAAATAAAAGCCCATCTTTGTAAGAGCATTCTTGGCTCTGGATGCTTTACATTCTTAGACCCCATCACATTATAATAAAGAGTATCAGTGGATGTATTCAAACCTTGTCTGTCTGTTAGCAGGATTACACAAAAACTACCAGGATGATTTTGGTGGAGGGATGTAGGATGTGCCAAGGAAGAGACCAATAAACATGCAGGCAAATCTGTCTAATATAGTAGAAAACTTTTTCTTGTTAGCTTGGAGGAGGTCTCCACTCTCCAAGAGCTCCGTCCGTTAATAGGATTCCACAGATACTAGCTGCTCCTGGATGAAACTCCTGACAGAGTTACTGCTAAGAAGCTGTCAGTGTAAAGAAAAAGATATAAAAGTGTAAGAAAGATATCATGTTGCTTCGAACTTTATCTTCTCTCTGAATGATCATTATTAAGGGTGTAACACTACCAGAAATATGGTATTTGGTACCGATACCGCATGAATGAAATGAATCCAATTCATATTAAACTAGCTCATCTAATAAAAACCTGCTGCTTTTTATAATGAGCATAGAAGAAGTGTGAAGGGTTTGTGTTGCAGATGCTGACAGGAAGGTGTCAGTGTGTTTGAGTGTCCCAGCATGGGAGAGGTGAGAAATCTCATGCAAAGTGACAGAGCATAAACACGTCATATATCTTCTACGTAAAATATTTTCAGTTTATTCTGAGGCTATGATCCGCGATCGATTAGCTGGGGAACGATCTCCCCTTACTACTACTCCCTTATTACTTTAGTCTGTCAATAAAACCAAAGAAGAAGAAGAAGAGAAACAGGCAGCCGTTCTCTGGACACCCAAGTATCAACTCTTGTGACATCACTAACTATCTTACATGTAAATGTCCGAGATCTTTCTGTTATGACGACATCAGAGTTTAAAAATATCAATTAAATCAGTGCAACACAGATGAACTGCTAAAACAGTGAAGTGAAGTACAGAAGTGTCAACGGGCCTCATGTCATATTCATTATTACATATTAGAGGGACCTTCGTGAAAACAAATCCGGTATATTGTAAAAACTCTTTGTAAATTCATCCCGACGTGTGTGGTGGTTCAGTATCAGGACGGTGATTCGTCCTGGCGGAGGTCTTTACATCTCCAAATGTTCAGACGAGGTATTTAACTGTCTGATTTTCTGTCTGATCGTCAGACTGCTTAAACTACTTTGAACATCAAATATCTTTTCACTGACAACTTCAATTGCTCTTCCGTTTCTTATATCACCTCACCTGCACAAGGAACCAGGAGAGAATGACTGACACCCAGGGATTACCACTTCGGGACGTCTTCTTAGCAGGAGACAGCACCTTACCTGCAGAGGAGACCAGACAAGACACAGGTTGAATTATAACATATATATAATCACAGAACTGACACAGATCATCAGGCTTCTAAACCATCAATCAAAACTTATTTTATTTCTTTATTATCCTCAAAATATCATCGACTCTTCTACCTTTGCAAAGAAGGTAGATTGGTGAAACATAGAAATACCTCGAATTAACTTTCTCCATCAACAGCGACTGTATAAATAGCACGGTGACCTTCAGAAAGAACGGCAGTAAGTTCTGAATCTGGACAGAAAGTTAAATCATAGAAAGAATGCAATGAATGGCCGTCCTGGGTTTGGAATTTACTGTTGGGTTCCTAATTAAATGTCCACAGGCATTACACCTGGCACCGGACCGTGTTCCACTCTGTTATATTGGACATATTGTTGGCCTGCAGTGAATGAAAGAGAAGGTGGACATTCCCTGAAACAGATATTTGCAATTAGCAGATTTATGCTTCTTCTACTTCCAGATGCCTCCTCCTCTATTTCAGATGGTTTTGGACCGTGTACAAGTTTCCATCAGGTATTAACACAATCACACAGAGAGATTAATGGTCCAAAGTTTCAGAGAGTCGTCACATTGATATGATTACAAGTTTCAGGTAAACAATGAAATTTGAGGGCATCCAAGGTTTTTTTTTATGATATTTTTTAGTATGTGAATACTCAACTCATCATCTTCAGAAGACCCAGCTGCACTTTGCACTTAATTTTACTTGCACTTGAATTTAACCAGCACAGGCGAGCGCTGCGAATACGGAGAGCAGAGCCCGTAATCAGTTTCTGTCTTACTTAAGTAAATGTGAAACTAAAGTCAATGGAGGGAAAAAGTCGGCACATCATAAATCTCTAACAGGAGAAACTGTAGCCATTTAAGTTAACGCATATAAAAAAAAGAGTCGTAGAATAATTCCCACACCTACTCAGTCCTGCAGGATTTAAAGCAATTAACACTTGATGTGCCCCCCCCCCCCCACACACACACCCTCAGATACCTTAAGTGCTACTGCATGCAAATTCATACCCAATCACAAAAGGAAAATACATGTTTCCTTGACTTTTATCATCTTGAAGGAACAATAAACAAGTTGTTAGACCAACGTTAGGCCTGTGTGAGAAACATTGCACCCGTACCATTTATTACATGAAACCATCGTGGCACAATAGAAGTGGCGACAAAGAAGGCAAAGCATTTGACATCTAATATGCTGACTCATTAGATTTGGGCAGCTGAATGAAACCAGTCCAGGGATGGGTAAATACACGCTTGACACATTGATCAAACCAGATTCTGAACCATCAGTAGGAGTCATAATGTTCGGTTCACAAATCAGATCAGATTTGAGTTCTACTGTCAATAGAAACTGAAGTCACTGACATTTGAACAAGATACATGTGATCAAGCACTGGTCTGGAAAAGAGAGAGCGAGGAAGGAACTGTGTATGTGGAGACAGTGAACTCTGAGAGGATACAGGTGAGAGGATACAGGATACAGGTGAGAGGATACAGGATACAGGTGAGAGGATACAGGTGAGAGGATACAGGTGGTGAGAGGTGAGAGGATGCAGGTGAGAGGTGAAAGGATACAGGTGAGATGATGCAGGTGAGAGGATGCAGGCGAGAGGATGCAGGTGAGAGGATGCAGGTGAGAGGATACAGGTGAGAGGTGAGAGAGGCGAGAGGTGAGAGAGGTGAGAGGATGCAGGTGAGAGGTGAGAGGATACAGGTGGTGAGAGCTGAGAGGATGCAGGTGAGAGGTGAAAGGATACAGGTGAGAGGATGCAGGTGAGAGGTGAAAGGATACAGCTGAGAGGATGCAGGTGAGAGGATGCAGGTGAGAGGATGCAGGTGAGAGGATGCAGGTGAGAGGTGAGAGGATGCAGGTGAGAGGTGAGAGGATGCAGGTGAGAGGTGAGAGGATGCAGGTGAGAGAGGTGAGAGGTGAGAGAGGTGAGAGGATACAGGTGGTGAGAGGTGAGAGGATAAAGGTGACAGGTGTGGGGTGGTGGAATACAAATTAAAGACTAAATCTCACAGCAGATAACTGATTGTAATCAAATCAGTGTGACTTTAAAGACAAATCAATGTGGTTGAGCCAAGTGATGGAAGAGGATAAAGAAAGTGGTTAGAGGTTAAAGGGTCAGCACGTTATAGAGAATAAAGAAAAGAAGGTGTGAGGGGTGAGAGGACAAACTGTATGTGCGTGCGTTGGAATATTCACACACCCATCACTCACTGTGCATGGGATAGTTACAGGCCGAAGCACTGAGCAGGCTGCATGAATCACAACAAAAACAAAGACACACACAGAGATACACACTTTGATCATACTGACAGTTTCATCCCCCAACAAGAGGAACACACATTTATGCTTCCGCAGTCATTGACTCTTGATTAAACAGATTCATCTAATTTTAAGTTAACCCTATTTTCTATTATTGATAGAGCCGAACTGAAGTCATCTACCGCTGCTCCGTCTGATCACTCCACAGAGGAACTCGCTGTAATACAGCCATTTATCTCCCTGACACACACACACACACACACACACTCACACGCAGCTATACACACAGACAGACGCAGGACAAATCAATTTGCAATAGACTTAACAAAAGGAGCACAGGATGGGATAAGGAAGTTGCTCACAGTCATTAAAAATGACAAAGCACCAGGCTGCAAGGAATCGCAGAGTGAAGCAAGGAGAGATGACAATCACAAAAATGCTGTTTTCACTTGATATGAGAGTGACTGCTGGGATACCTTCCTGGTTAAGTGACAGCGTCCGGTTAGTCCCATGATCTAATATAGACTAAATATATATATAAATAGTTTGAGGTGACATTGATAATTCTAAAAATATTAGTCCAGTAGAATTTACTCAACGGATACTTCATGTCAGTGGTGAGACTGCAACATACGTTTTACCTTAAATAATATGACATCATTGCATAGGAACATATATAGTGCACTTCAATGCTCTTGTCCTACCCACCGAACAAGTCATCCCTGGCCAGGGCGTAGAGGATGCGTGAGGCTCCGATGAGGTTGCTCATGGCGGCGGACAGCGTGGAGGAGTAAACCCCGATGGTCACGAAGGGGTTCCAGATGTTGATGTCTCGGAGGAAACTGTAATCCCCCTGAAGCAGCACACTAGAAGGGTTTGGAGAGTGCAATTATAATTATAACAGACTCCTTTCATGCAATGCTTGGCAGTCATTCATTATGGAATGGACATTATTTTCTCTGGTTCAGCTTTGGTGAGAGAAATAAGAACATGTGAAAAGGATCAACAAGCAACGCATCCAAACCAACGTATCCTGATAATAAAACCGGGAGTACCTGACTTTATCTGTGGGTTTATTGTCCTGATATTGTCTTATCAAAGATCTCTACATACTGTTTGTCTAAACAAGATTAAGAGCCAAGATCCCGGCTGCTCTGTGGGGAGACTGAGCTGCCGCGTAGGAGAAGATGTCAAAAATGTCTTTCAAACTAATGAACTGCATGTTGTAGAGCCCATTCAGCTGGATATGTTTGTCAAACGTCAAGCTAATGGTACTTATTGGTGTGTTGGCCTTTCAGGACGTCTTGTAGGTCCTAAATGTTGTATGTCGATTCCAAAATCTGAAGGAAGTTATAGGTGTTCATCCTGCCAGAGTACCTGAAGCTTAGATGCAGGAATAAAGGGCTCATGCCAGCGACGTGGTTGTGTGTTTATGTGTTTATGTGTGCAGGAGGTGCTGCAGTCGACGTGGAGAAGGAGCCTGGTGTCACCCAGTCTTACCTCCTCCTCTATTCAATACACACCCAGAGAGATAGGAGATTTACACTATAGCCACAGTTTTCATACAGTACTCCCCTTGTGGACGTTGTTGGCAATAACATGTACATAGTACACATACTTACACAAAGTCCTTATCTGACCCACTAGAGGTCTTGGATATAAAAGTACAGGTTAAACTGAATACATTATTTACAGTGAGTCAAGGCCAAATATTCTGTGTGATTGATTACTGCAATTGTTTTAGGTTGATTCAGGGTTTTCCTTCTTTCTTTCAGTGTAGGATTGAAGCTTCCTCCCGTTCATATTTCATCTCTAGTTGTAGCAGTGGCCATTGTCTCCCCGTCCTTTTCTGTCTCTCTCTCTCTCTCCCGCCTTCTCTTGTATTCAAGAGTCTGTTCACGTTTTCTCTCAGGTCCAGTGATTTTAATACTTATTATCATGCCCCTATTAAGTATTGTTCACTCCATTCAAAGGTCTGAGCACACTATTATTTCACATGGATCCCAAGAGGCAGTCGATGTGCACACCAGCACACACACACACACACACACACACACACATTACCACAAATCAGCTAAACAAAAGGGTGTGCTGAGACGTTAACATCACCCTCAGAATTAGGCGACGCCAACTACTTTGTTTATTTGGCGTTTGTGTGTGAGTGTGTGTTAGAGAGCGGGCACGGCGGTGAGGAATATAAGAACCACTGCTTTAACACCAAGAAACCCTCAATGGTCCAATGCACAAGCAGGTTTGAAGGGTGGTGCCTCTGCTTCTGTTCATCACACACGGAAGGGAATGATGTTCTCAAGTGTGTGTTAAATATGATGAAGAATTAAAGTGAGTGAGTGTGTGTGTGTGAGAGAGAGCGGGGGGGGGGGGGGTCCAAACTTAAAGGCTGATAATTAATTTCTCTGACAA